>CAJQZP010001172.1:9647500-9842500 GCA_907164705.1 Parnassius apollo | reverse complement strand
AAATATTAGAACGTTTAATAACACATAATTTTGTTAAACATCCTTGATGATTAAATAATTGATCACGTGTCGATTCTATTAGTCAAATTTAACACATACTCAATATTCTGCTCAACGTTCTATAACATAGAATTTTTTCACAAAGTTTTTTTTACTTTATTTTTTAAACTCTTCTAAGTCCGTGCTTGACTACTTTCCCATCTTTGAGATGGTAAGTAGAAATGCAGTCACAGATATTAAATAGCGCTGACTTAACAAAAGCCTATTCACTCTTGCTTTGAAGAAACCCACTTGCTGGCAATTAATTCCACTCCTTTGTTGCACGAAGAACTATGAAGCAAACCTTTTGGTATAAATACTGGGTAAGTCGATTCGGAAATAAGGAACTAAAAGGAGCTGGTTCCTTAGCAGCCATCAATAACGACTAAGAGAGACTGTTCACTAAAAACTCAACAGAAATAGTAATAATAAGACAATAGAAATGATTTAGCGCTCGATTACTTTTATAATAATTAATATTTTTTAATAAAATAAAAATACTTCCAAAACCGATGTCGCCACATCTTACCGTATTATAAACATACGCAATACACAATGATATCTAATGTTTCACATTAAATTGCTTGGCGAGTTTGTCAACGTCGCGTGCGTCGCATATTACGGTAGAACAAAAACAGCAATGGTAATTGTACAATACGAAAAGTAATAAATGAAAGTTTACAAAGGTAAATATCATAGTAAAGTATTCATCTAGGTGTAAATTAGTTAAAACAATGATAATTAGTAAATAATCAACTTACCGATGAAATGTTATGACTTTATTAGTTGAATTACATGTCCTAAATGAGTTTTTACAACTGATTGTGCTGCAGTTCACCATTATAAATTTGTAATAACATAAATTCACGTAGGACGTTCCCCTACGCAACTAAATCACAAAATGGTGAATGATGTTCGTTAACACATCATAGCGGCGACAAGGTCACGCGTCTATGCGACTTCTATTGTCTTATTATAAAGATTTCTGTAAAAAACCTCCTTCACCTATCTAATCAGATAAGGGGATAAGCTGTTTACTGAAAGATTGTCTAAAAGGCTAGTTTACCAGACTTTGTCAAACGCTTTTGAAATAACAAGGGGGACAGCAATGACTTCCACGTATTTCAGGTCAGGTTATATTTATAGCATAATTGCAATTTATGAAGTACTTTACATGGTGGTGCCACTCTGTAGCTGTTTATGATTAAACCAATACCAACGTAAAATAGCAGCTTAGTATTGCTGCGTTTCGAATGATTAATATAGAGTATCGGAGACTCTTTTTACTGGAAACGAGGCATTCTATTTTAGTCTTCAGGGGTGACAACGAGCCTGCATTTTGATTCTTAATCGCAGATAGATGTCGATGTTTATAGACCACAGCATTATCTTACCACAAGATGAAATGTGAAAAGTTAAGACTTCTTAGCTTCACAAATTTGTTAATATTGTCTGTATCTGAACGTGACGGTTACGCGAGTTTAGTGATTTTTCCTCATCCCAAAAGTGCCCAATGTGCCTAAAGAAATTTTCATTTCAAACAATCCCGTGAAAATTAATATGCAGCTGGAAGAGTATTGCGAAGAGAACGGACCCTAGGGGGACTACGGTGTTAATCGCCATTGCGATAACTTTATTTGAAAAGAAAACAGCATATTGATTAAAATATGTTTTGAAAACAATTCAAAATATATCTTAAGTCAAAAATAGTATCCACAATCAAGTTCGAAACCTGGACCTCTTGACCAGCATTCTCGTTTACGACCACTAGACCGACGAGCAGTCACGGATTATTTTTTGAGATTAAACAATACAGTAAATACAAGGTACAGAATTACTTTAATATCGAATTTGTACAACGATGGATGTAAACTCATATAAATTATTTTGAATATGTCAACGATATTATATTGCTCGTTATATTTTACGTGCCATTGCTACAAAGCAGTATGTATGATAATTTGTTCTACATAATGGAATAAAATAATATATTATCGGTGAAAATTGGGTCTGCAGCATTGAAGAAACAATTTGCAAAATACGAAGAGTATCAATTAAATTGAAATAATTTTATACAGAAAGATTTGCTCACAATATTCTCTTCGCTTTTCTAACGCAATAATTTGATCAGTTTCATAATCTTTGAAAATATTTATTGCAACAATGACTATAATTTATACATATTATATCAATGTGACCCTAACTACCTAATCTCAGACAGACAGACGAAAATATTATTAATAGTTATTTATGTCTTGTTAATTATTAATGCAGGAATTCGACGATGTAGACTCAGGACTGTGCTTTGTGGAATTCTTGGGGAATGCCTATGCTCGGGAGCAGAGTAGGGCTGCAATGATGATGATTTATGTCTTAACAGCACATAAGTAACTCCCTGAGCTTGATTTTAAAAATATATATTTGATATATAATTATAAATATATATGTATATACAGTAGCACATTCCACATTATTATAAAATGGCACATCGAGAACCTCGTGAAAGTCGACACATAAGAAGACAAAATATCTGGACCTGGCTTTTGAGGTGAGTTGACCGACGTGTGCTGTGATCTGCTGACTGAAATTATTTCTGTAGTTTACTCTGTAAAGGGGTTAACCCCGACCAGCTTTTCGGGTCATCTTATGCTTTAACTTTCCCTATAATAACTATAATCTAACATTTGAATTATTATTTCCAATGGTTTTAATATACTTATAAATATATTTCATTATAAAATCACTGATAAATTTGAAGGAAGTTATCAATGCATAGTTCGAACATAATATGACTTATTTTTCACAGTAGTGTGACTTCCGAAAACCAGACTTCTTTCGGACAAATTTTTCATAAGGAACCTCAATACTCTTTCATTAATTTATTATTTATTAATATTTATTAATTATTATTTTATTAATTATATTATTTATTAATAAGTTTCCTCAAATACCAGTCTGTCAATGTCTAATTTAAACGGGCCGTAATATCCATACCCCTGACTATATAAGTAAAAAGACAAACTCGAGATTGGTGGTGTAGTTGGCAGTTGGTTTAAACATGTACATGTTTAAACCAACTGCCACACTATACCACAATTAATTACAACAACTAACAAAATAACACAATTAAAAAATACGGATGCACACTAACAAAATGTCAGTGGCGAGGCGGGCCATGAAATCAGTTTGATCGTTATAATTGTACCAAGTTGTAGTACAAAAGTGGCTTATAATAAATTATTGCATTTGATTACTACATAAACCCTTACCTACAAACCTCTTTAAGTTATATAAACACTCCGTTGATGGTCAAGTGTGCGAGTCGTTCGGTAACCGATGATGCCCGTATTGACTTCTAATTGAGCACGTATGCATCCTGTCAAAGGAAAGTGAAAACAATGAGGATCAATATAGTCGTAATGCTTGCAATAGTATGAACTATATATTGGACTTGTGATACATTCATAATCACACATCACTTTGCTTCTCGACCAACTCAGTCGTATCTGTGACTTAAATATGGCTCTATTAGTAAGTCAAATTTAAATTAAAAGTTTTTTGGCAATTATTAGAATTATAACAATGTGTTTATTTTGTTAACAGGTCATTTTCATCTCTACCATCATAGCAAGTTGCCAAGCTAGCGGAATAGGACATTTCGTACCAGCAGTAAGATCCTTCCCAATTGTAAGATATGCTCCGTACTTTAATTTCCCTAATGGAGTGAGATCTATACATGCTGTAGCTCCTCCACTACCAGCTGTTGCTCCAGCGCCACCAGTTCCGGCGCCATTGCTACCAGCTCCGTTATCAGCGCCAGTTTTACCTCAACCTGCATTACCAGCATCGTACCTGCCAGCACCAGCATTTGCTCCTGCGCCAGCTCTACCAGCACCGTTGCCCGCGCCAGCATTACCAGCGCCCGCATTTGCAACAGCTTATGCACCAGCATTCCGTGCTGTTGCACCAACAGCACAGTTTATTGCGCCTGTGTTACCGAGAATAACTCCGGCGTTACCAGTGCTTCCCTCTGCACCAGCGGTAGCACCAACAAGATTTTTCAACGCAGTCCCCGTCCAATCAATTGTGCCGTTTAATCCGATTGTAAGAGCTGTTGCACCAACATACAGCATATCACCTTACGCAAATAACTTTTATCATCATGGAAAATACCTAAGTCCAGCACACTTTTTACCCGCTCATATCGTAAAGCAATTCGCGTGGAAATAATTAAATCCCCGCATTTTAGTGGTATTGTTATCTAGTCTAATTCTTAGATATAAATTAATGTTGTTATTTTTTTATTGATACGATAATATGGCTGTTTATAAAAATATATAATAAATATTTTTATTAATTCATATATAAACGCTTTTAATTTTATTATTCCAGACAACACAGGCCAAAAATAAATATCAGTTTAATTCAATAACTCATTGATCTCAAACCAGGGTGAAAATGCGTGTTATCGTGCGTTGATTTAGCATAATTTTTTTATCTTCTGTAGACTATTGGAGTCTAATAGGTTGGTTAGGCAGGATATTTTATAATTTAAAAAACATTTACGATAAAACAAATTAAAAAAGATATTCTATTATGTGTATTAAATTAAAAGTAAATTAACAGCATACATACGTGCCACATCTTAACACAGACCTCCTATAATTCCAAAGAGAGTTTTATAAATAAATAATAAATGATTTATTTTCTCACCACAATATTACAGAATTATTGTACATAATATTAGAATATTATACCTTAATGTTATACTTTGGAGACCGGTGCATAAGCTAGGCTTTACGCCTGTATTTCAGGCCACCAGGTCTCCGCCCTATGGTTGTAATTAAAATACTTTTATCATGTACATGTACCATATTTGTAATTTACATAATGTACCTTCTTTTACCTAACTAGTATTTAATATTTATTGAAATCTGGTGGTATTATTAGTCTGTTGTATGTGTGCGTGTGCGCGTGCGTGTGTGTGTGTGTGTGTGTGTGTGTGTGTGTGTGTGTGTGTGTGTGTGTGTGTTTGTTTGTGTGCGTGCTTTTGTTTGTTAATTTGTAACTGGGTTAGAGATTAAATTTAGGATTGAGTTAGTATTTAACTTTAGTACGGATAGTTATTAGTTAGGATTACTAAGAAGCTTTTCAGTGTCATCATAATTTAATTCTTGAAGCCAGAGAGTTATTTTCTTTTTGCATGTAGTCTTATTGACGTTAAATATGGGGATAATTTTATTGATTTTATTGTATATAAAACCTCCATGGTGACAAAAGAAACGTTTAGATAGTTTGGTGGATAGAGTTATATGAGTGCGGTCCACGGGGTTAAAACGCATTTTACCTCGGGAGAGTGAGGGATTGTACTTTAATAGAGCATGTTGTTTCAGTAAGGTTTTTTGTATAAACAGTTGCCGCACAGTTAATATTTTCAACTCTTTATATAGGAGCTCTGTAGGATGCTCCCTGCGTTCGCTCCAATTGGACCATTTTTGATTTTTGAGCACCGCCCTAGGAGGTAATACCATATGTTAATAGAGATTGTGCGAAGGCAAAATATACGAATTTCTTTAGTTTATCATCCGCCGCGTCTCTCAGAGTTTTAAATACATATATTAATTTACGCAACCTGCTATTAAGGGTATTAATGTGTTCATGAAAACGTAGAGTGCTATCGATTATAACTCCTAGATATTTTACTCTGTCAGCTTGACGTAGTTATGTGCAGGTATCTGCATTATTGAGTGGATTGGAACACGAGTGACTTACGATGGTATGTGGTAGAGATGATGTGGTTAATGTGTTGTTTTTTAATCTAAACGGGACATAACATGTTTTGTCTATGTTCAGTGTCAGTACGTTATTTTGAAGCCAATTTGAGACAATGTTGTAGCCCAACTGGGCGTACGCATAGACTTCTTGCCATGTACTTGCACTAAAAAGGAGGACAGTGTCATCTGCAAAACTTATGATCCACCCTTTAGGGAGAGTGAGCATATCCAGTTCGTTAATATATATGAGAAATAAGGTTGGAGAAAGTACGCTGCCCTGAGGCGTTCCATAGGTAGTTGTGCATTCGGCACTGACGAACTTATCCACCTGAACGCACTGAGTACGTCTACTCAAGTAGTCTTCAAAAAGTCGTCGTTGAGTACCTCTAATTCCCATACTCTCCATCCTACGTAAAAGGATGGGTACAGAAACCGAGATCTAGAAAAATGCCGAGAACTTTCTGCCCATTGTCCAAGTTTGTAACAATATAATTTGTAAGGTCATGAATCGCATCGGACGTAGATTTACCTGACCTAAAACTATATCATGAGGGCGATAGTAAGTTATTTTTTTCCAAATAGTTTGGAAAAAAATAACTTACTATCTCCATTATGTCAAAGAATAATCTTTCGCACTCCGTCAACGGGTTTCTCAGACTTCAAATGTTTTGGACTTTTTTCAAAACATGAAGGTGTTCTCATGAAATCACTTTTAGCAACCTGCAGACGGTAAAAAAAGCACTTAAAATAGCAGTTTAATTGGTGCCGATCTACGTCACTCTCTACGCTATATAAAATATGATAAAAAGCGTTACATCATAAGAGTTATCCTTTGAGCCTAGCTATCACGCTTCTTCATTCCAATCATATGTCACCATCAAAATCCTAACCAGATTATAATACTTATTATCATACCCTTGAGAGCAGTATTCTTACACTAATAATGTGCAAATAACGTTTGTACAATCTAAAGTACCTTTAAACCACCTTCTTTATAAGTTAGAACCTCTAGAATTATTTAATTTTATTAACTTTATGTCTCACTTCGAAATCCCTAAAATCTTATCTGATATAAAGTCAATACTTATGTTTTTTATAAGACAGGGGCAAACGAGCATACGGCTCACGTGATGATAAGTGATTACCGCCGCCCATGAGCAACTGCAACACCAGGGGAATTGCAGATGCGTCGCCGGCCTTTTAAAAGGGAGTAGGCTCTTTTCTTGAATGTCCCTAAGTTGTATCGGTCCGGAAAAAGTTCTCGTGGTAGTAGATTCAACAAGAAAGTTGTGCGAGGAAGAAAACTTCTTTCAAATGGCACTGTAGTGGACCGTCAGTCATCAAGATGGTATGGATGGTATCGCGAGTTTTGTCTCGATGTGTGATGGTGAAATTGTGTGGCTTGAATTAGGCCGAACAATTCCTCAGAGCACTCCCCGTGGCAAATGCGATAAAATAAGCAAAGAGATGCAACATCTCTCCGCAGTGCCGGTGAGTTTAGCCGATCGGAAAGAGCTCGGTCGCCAACGATTCGAACAGCTCCGCGCTGGATGAGATCAAATGGAAGGAGCTGGCACTGGGGAGCCCCAGGCCAGAGTTGAAGTTGTTAATATATAGAAATAGAAATAGAAACTTTTTTATTCAATGTAGATTATAAAAATACTTATTGAAAGTCACTTTTTTAATTTACCACTGGTTCGCAAAAAAAAACCTCTGTCCTGGGAAGAACCAGCAAGAAACCCAGCGGGACTATTTTTTTTAATAATAGCTTACAATCATGTTTACAATCAACAACACAAGACAAATTAGAAATAGCTTGGTAGCGATCACCCTTCCCAGGGGTTATTATCATCTATAAATTCCTTAATATTATATTAACCCTTTTTATACAAACTTCGTTTAATAACATTTTTGAACTTTGTGTATGACAAATTTTGTATATTTTCTGGGATTTTGTTGTAAAAGCGTATACATCGCCCCAAGAATGAATTACTGACTCGGTGGAGTCGAGTAACTGGTACTACCAGCTTGTGTCTGCTCCTAGTATTTACAGAATGAATATCACTTATTTTCGCAAAACTACTTTTATTTTTGTGTACGTACATTACATTTTCATAAATGTATTGAGAGGCCAGAGTTAATATATTAATTTCCTTAAATTTTTGTCTCAGTGACTCTTTTGGTTTTAAATTATACATTGCTCTAATGGCCCTCTTCTGTAAAATAAATATAATTTCAGTGTCAGTCGCGTGTCCCCATAGCAAAATACCATTTACAATTACTATGGAAACGGATTCCAAATTACATGTCAAATCATTATAGCTGCTCAATAGGAGCAGATGTCTGGGTAGCCAAGTCCTTGGCTGAGTTAATATATAAATAATAAGATAGCACATTTGCTATCTGTCTTAAATTATATTTGGATAGGTAATACCTATCTGTAGTCAAAAATTTCTTAATTAAATTATTAATATCTATTAAATTAATTCTATTGGTATAATTGTTACAATTAAATGTCAAATTTAAATTATTGTTACATGATAAATTATTCATTAATAAATTTAAATAATATCTTATTCTATTCTCCTGTGGCCAACCCTGTACATAAGGCAATGTAAACAAGGTAATTTTATGTACATTTATAGTATTGAGGTAATCAATATATTTTAGTAATTGATTTTTGTTTACATTGCCTCTTCTCCCAACAAGAATTATTAATGTGCTATTAGGAGAAAACTTACTGGTTAAAACTTTATTCATTATATGACTAAAGGATGCTCCAGGCATACAATAATTACTAATCAATTGTCCTTTTAAATGGTTATTTAACATCATGCCCAAATTTTTACCTATGTCATCACAATACATAATAACCTTATGTTTTTTAATATTTAAACTACTTTTTAAGTTTTTATTCTGTGTTATGGCACCGTCATAGAGTGTTGGCGAAAATAAGGAGTTATTGCTATTTACACATATTGTCCCCGATGAACATGGTATGGAGTGTTGATTCTCACTCTGATGTTTTATTAAGGAGTCAAAGCGCTCCTCATTGTATTTACATGACTTTACCAGATCATTCATGGCCAATATGTGTTCTTTTATCTCAACCTGAGCCGATGCATATTTATATGATATAAATTATGAATCATATAACTAGAGTAGAATTTCGTATATATTTTATAATGCTTAAAGCATTGTACTCCTAAGTTCCGTACACTATGATTAAAAACTTGGAAAATCTCCTAGCAATGCCCAGGAGCGAGCTTGTTGACAAAGTTTATTGTGCGTCATTGTTTACCTTACGAGTTGAAAGGTAGCCTGTGAAAAACTGCTTGGTCACCTGTGTGAGTTGGAAATCCGTGTGGAAATGATTGACAAAGAGCAATCATAGGGTAGAAAGCGTGCCTACTGAATGCTGTATATATTTATCAAACAGAATTTATATATATCCCTTAAAGATTGTCAAATCTGAATTTCATAACTCGATTATAAATTAAAAATAAATAAAACAAAATTGATAAAACCTTTACAAGAAACATAAAAATGTAGCAATCAAATAGAAAACCTTAAAATATTCTTAAGAAATGCCCTAATTACAAGGTGTGAAGACAGCAAAAAAACAGGTTTTTTTCACTGTCCTGTAAACCTCACTTTTTGAGTTACGGTGTTATTCGATTCGTGTATCGATATAATACTTTTCCAAATTGCTTGCAGGAAGCCTCACTAGCAGCAGTTAGTATGCCCATTTATGTATCAGATGCCGAGCATATGTAACGGTTTCCCTAATGTCTTTTTTTATAGAAGAGGGGGCAAACGAGCATGCGGCTCACCTGATGTTAAGTGACTACCGCCGCCCATGATCAACCGAAGAATTGCAGGTGCGTTGCCGGCCCTTTAGAAAGAAGTAAGCTCTTTTCTTGAAGGTCCCCAGGTCGTATAGGTCCGGAAAAATCGCCGGTGGTAAACTATTCCACAGAGAGGTTGTACGCGGAAGAAAACTCCTTTTGAAACGTACAATGGTGGACTGCCAAACATCCAGATGGTGTGGATGGTATCGGGACGTTTGCCGCGTAGTACGTTCACGAAATTTAGCGGCTGGGATTAATCCGAACAATTCCTCAGAGCACTCTCCATGGTATATGCGAAGGAAAATGCAAAGAGATGCAACATCTCTTCGCAGTGCCAGTGAATCGAGCCGATCGGAAAGTACTCGGTCGTCGACGATTCGAGCCGTTTTGCGCTGATGCGGTCAAGTGGAAGGAGCTGGTACTGGGGAGCCCCAGCCCAGAGATGGGAACAGTATTCCATGTGCGGCCGAACCTGCGCCTTGTAAAGTTGCAGGCGGTGTGCCGGCATGAAATACTGTCCCGCTCTGCTGAGCACGCCAAGCTTTTTAGAGGCCAATTTGGCCTTCTCTTCAAGTGACCACGAAACTGCACGTCACTCGATATGTCGACGCCGAGGATTCCGATACTAGCTGAGGCAACAAGGGGAGTGCCTTGAAGCTGAGGAAATACGGCAAAGGGGTTCTTTTAGCCGTTAACGCGCAAACTTTTGTCTTCTGGGGGTTAAACTGGACTAGATTTAGTCGCCCCCAATCCGAGACTCTGTTCAGCAAAGACTCGACTTCAGACACAAGTTTGTCCCGGCACTCGGAGACGTTTTCCCGAGAAATATTGGTTCGGCCGGTGTAAAGAGCATCACCAGTGCTGTCATCTGCATAGCAATGAATGTTACAGGTTTGCAACATATAATTGATATGCAGAAGAAACAGCGTTGGCGATAGCACGTAGCCTTGTGAAACACCAGCATTAATAGGCTTGCAATCGGGGCTTGCACCGTCTACAACGACCTTGATGATCCGATCTGCAAGAAAGCTGGTGATCCATTCGCACAATTTCTCGGGAAGCCCATAGAAAGGGAGCTTTAAAAGAAGCGCTTTGTGCCAGACCCGAGGAAGGCCTTCGCAATGTCCAAACTAACGGCCAATGCCTCCCCCTTGGACTCTACTGCCTCCGCCCATCTGTGAGTAAGGTAGACCAGAAGATCACCAGCTAACCGACCACGGCGAAAACTGTATTGGCGATCACTAATCAGCTGGTGATCGTCAAGGTACCTCATGAGCTGGCAGTTTACAATGGACTCCATTGTTGTGGAGAACAAGGTGGTGATGGCGATAGGCCGGTAGTTGGGACGGATCTGAGCGGTCGCCTTTTTTAGGGATCGGGTGGACGAAAGCCGTCTTCCATGATTTTAGGACTACGCCTAGGGAGTAGGAGTACCGGAAAAGACGCGTTAAAACCGGTGCCAACTCTGGAGCACACGTTCTGAGTACAATTGGGGGGATTCAGTCAGGCCCACTCGACTTGTGGATGTCCAGGGAGAGGAGTGCTTAGCGAACCAAGCGCTGTGTGAACTGCACTTCCGGTATGGAGCACTCACACTGCGGGATGGTCGGCGTCGTACTCCTCCCGTCATCGAGAGTCGAGTTGGACGCAAAGAAAGAACCTAGAAGATCGGCTTTCTCCTTTGCGGTATGAGCCAGTGAGTTGTCCTCCCTGTGCAGAGATGGTAGAGATGGCTGACAGAAATTCCCCTGGACAGCCTTGGCGAGAGACCAGAATGCACGGGTTCCAGAAGGAAGCGAACTAGTTTCTCACCAATTCTGCCTATGTGCTCTGACTTTGCCTTGGCAATGACTCTTTTGAAGGACCTAGAGGCGGAATTATACTTTTTTAGAGCGCTGGTGTTTACATCCAGGGACTCTAATGCGTCAGCCCATGCTTTTTAGCACTCCTGCTTATAGCATGATGCTATTTTACAGGAGCGACCAAACCATGGCTGAGATTTGTCTCCAATGGGCACCACAAAGGAAGGAATAAAAAGTTCCATACCCTGAAGTACCACATCAGCGACAGAATCCGCAACAACATTGGGATCATCCGGCGAGAAGCAAACTGTCGATATATTTTAGTTCAGTCAAGTGTTAAAATTCTTATGCTGTTATTTTACAATATTACGAATTAAAATAACTTTACTTGAAATTCCCTGTCAAGTAGTTTCTCAATTAGTTGGTGTGAGTTTCATATTGTGTCTTCTTCTTTACGACAAATATTGGACAAGTTGAAACAAATCTTATATTGTCAAACAAATAGGAAATTCTACAAAAATAATTCAATTACATTCATTCAAAGCCAAAAAATTTTGATTGCAAAATATGTATTCGTATGTAAAGAAAATCACTTCACACATTCTCACAGCGCTTTTCTTAAGTTTGTTTTTTCTGTTTTATAAAAATAGTCTAATCTTAGAGTTATATATATATATATATATATATATAAGTATGAACGAAATATAAGAATATATATTAATTATTGTGAGTCAGACACTTTTCCTAAAGATAATATATTCTATATTTGTAAAATATAAAAAGACCTGAAATAAATGCTTTAAATGTTTGCTTTTGTTTCTACAGAGAAATAATTACGTCTTCATTTTATTCTTCCCAATTATACTAGAGTATAATAATACGTATGTAAAATTAGTGAAATTTTATTTTATTTTGAATTATTAATTGTCTTTATAAACCCTTGAAACCATTTAAATTTATGATTCCTTTGTTTCTTAAAAATGATCAATAAAATTAGACTTTTAATAAAAGTGAAACCAATTTTAAAGAACTAAAATGCTTTTTAGTATTATTATTACCCCTCCTTTTTTCTAATGTCGGCTTAAAATTACAGAAGTTATATTTTAAAGAATATTTTAAATAAAATAACTGTTAAAAGAATAAAGAAGTTTTAATAATGCGTATAAAACGTATAAATAAACACATACTTATATTTAAAATAAAGTCTTTTTATAAGGAAGGTCTATTTTGTTCACTCTAAGTCTATCGTAAAAACGCTGGAGTGAGGCCAAAAGCAGTACGGATAAGAGGATTAGCAGCGTAAGGGTACGGAGCAGCATATGCAGCAGGAGCTCCATATGGGCCAACGGCAGGAAGAGCGTAAGGAGAAGCATAGGGTGTGGAGATAACAGAATCGTACGGAGCGGGTGCTACAGGAGCAGCAGCCAATGGTGCCGCAACAGGACCTACAAGAGGTGCGCCAACAGGTGCAGAGAGAGGAGCGGCGACAGGCGCTGCGATATAAGAATTTACAGCTCTGTTTACGACGCTTATTTGTGACGCATACGGTGGAATATTCTGGGGTACAGCATGAGCGTATCCCACATGAGCAGACGCAAGCAATTGAGCAGCAATGGCTGGTGCACTTGATTCAGCTCCGACGATGAAAGCAACAGCGATGAGAACGATCTGCAAAAATAAACATGATAATATTAATTTAATTTTGTAATTATATTATTAATAAAGTTATATGATAATATATATAAAATTATTAACAGGGTCTTACAGATTTGAAAGTGAACATTTTGCTTGATTTGGTGGTAAACCTTCCTTATTGAAACGAAGAGGTGATGTGTGACTGCCAAGGAAAAGTGTAGCCTTTTATACAGTGTGAATTGTGATTCAGATTACGTATGGTAAAATAAACGTTTGACGAATTGCGGGCGATCAATTTGGATTCTCCACTGCATGCGCAAAGAAATGTATCACATTCGAAATTTTTTTGTTGTGAAATTCGAGTTGAATCTGATGTAGCTTTAAATGGAATCCAATAATTTCTTAAGATCTATAATCATATAATATATAATTTGGAGGTCGTGTTAAGCGGCTCCTTAGAGAATAGGCTAAATGTTTTAGAATCATACGGAGTTAAAATACTCTTTATTATATTAATATATATTACGTTACTAAATTTATAACAAATTAAAAGACAACAATCAACTTATCTTTTCGGTAATCGACATTATTATCATCATCAGGTAGAAAGCAATTTGTTTGTTTACTAACGAACTTTTACTTGTAAATCTTCAAAGAAAAAATTGTCAAAAATGACACACCTTCATTGTATTAGACCTCTCACATCTAACACTACTCTCCACTTTTTCGTTTCTCACGCATGTCATATTTATATTGTTTTTTTTTTCAACTTGAAATTTCAGTGGTTATTTGCTAAAGTTCTTCTTATTCTAGGGACTATAAATGATAATATTTTTTACATGAAAACTATTTCTCGACTTTTTTATATACAGATGCAACCAAAAGATATAATGTATCGGCTTTGCTCTATCAAATTCTTATAGTATTCTTAGTTAACTTGTTTCTGTAAAATCCATATTTTGTGTATTAAGCAAATAATTGGTTTACATGATAGAATTATTTGTTTGTAATGCAATTGTTTGATGCATCTTTTTAAACTCCCTATAATCAAAAGTTACTTCGTATAAAATAACTACAATTATTTTAAAATAGCCAATTAGATAATGATAATCACCATTACAGCCTATCACAAATCCATTGCTTAAATTCCACTAAACACAGTCCTGAGCCGCCCTTAACCATTGAATTTCTGAACTTCTTATTCTATCCTTATCTACTATTCATCTAGTGATAGGTGTTCTACGGTACTTGCGGTTATATTTCCCTATCATTTATCGGTTTTTCGAGACATGTGTCGGCCCATTACCTCTACATCTTACTGATTCGTTAAGCTATGTCGGTTACTCGGGCATACGGATATCCTCATTACGAAGTCTATCATGCAGAAAAGATCCGAAGTTTTATAGCATGTGTGACGAGAAGATGTATTATGTTCAGACGAAATAAATATGTTCTCCCGAACGTTGCCCAACCGAGTTCGATCGTTCTCGATCAATGTTGGACTTACTTATATGAACTCCTTTTTTGTAAGTGTTTTACCTAGGTACCTAATTTATCTAGGTACTAAAGTAATTATAAAAATATAAATGAGTATATTAAGGTTTTTCTATCGCTGTAAATATCATCGGTTCACACAGACAGAGTGACACGGACACCAAAATAACTTCAAAGTATTACAATTTGCTCATTTTGCCACGGAACACTTATGTTGTTGCCTATCTGAAACACATGCGAGCGCAGCCGTAATCAAAAAAAAAACTAGTATCTTTATGAAACCTTACTACAAATATTATTTTCAATTAACATGGAGATGAAAGTTCTAAAATTAGAAAGATAATTAAATATTTGTAACGTTTAACATCTTTGAAAATACTTACATAATTATTAGATCAGATTATTTAATTTTATTAATACGTACATTAACCAAAATAATGTATAAATATAATTAATAGTTATCATGTAAAGTAACCAACGATCCATTTCCCTGTTATAAGAAATAGTTGTTAAATAATATGACCATTGTTAAAGTTCTAATTCGCCTGGCTGAGTTAATCAATCTAAATACCATAGTAAATTAATTTAGTTTTAATGCACATTTATTGTGCACTGAAATTAAATTGATAAAATGTATATAAAGCAACAACGATCAGTATGTAACTGTTGTGTTTTCACTGATATCAAATGGGTAATTTATGTAAATTGCATTATCTTAAGCTAAGAATTACTTAAAAATATAATAAAAATAATGCTGGTTTGATAAACCTTAAATAAATAATCATGTTATTTATGATTTTTACCGGATGATCCCTAAAAACAAAATTTATTAATATTTTTAATTTTCCAGCCTTTTTTATTTCAAAGTATAACGTGTCATTGTCAACAGAAAACGATTTTCTTTTGCGAGGTTTGTGATCTATCTAGTAGATAAATTGACATATAATTCGAGACATCAAACACCTTAGACCGTGGGTTCAGCGAAGCATCGAAACGACATATATTACACAGAAATTGATAAAAATTAGTTTTATTTAGTGTAATATATTCGTGCAAATATAATAAATCTTGATCTGATATATAAAAATAAAAGTTTTGTTAGTATTTTATGCGTTGCCATACCGTTCATCAGATTGCGCTATAACTTTGTCAACTTATTGCTTGCACTTGAGCGAAGGTACAATTATACGGCATTTATTTATTATTATGGCATTAAGAAGGCATAGTACAATAATACAATTAACTTGCTGTTGTTGGCGTGCGTATAGTACCGAAAATTTTATTTGAAAGTTATATATCACTCAACTTCAATGAATGTATTATCATTTGTAATTAAACAATATAACTCTTCCAAATTTAAAAAGATTTCCATAATTATGTCTTCTGTGGTTGCAATGCGCCGGGTTCTAGCTAGTGTCATAATGAAATTTATAAGTATTTTCTTTTTACTTTTTTATCCATATGCGGCACACGACATCTTATAGATACGTATAGGAGGCATATTTTATACATGGTCGACCTTACTGCAAGTGTTTTATGACTGCAGCACGAAGAAGTCGTTTTGACTTGGGAAGAATCACGCTCTAAAAGACTGTCTGAGAATAACAGCATAATGATTCATATGATTAATGAAGAAAACTAGACGTGATATTTAATTTTAGTCCTTGGTGATGACCACGCAACTGCATCTTCCATTAACTGTCAAAAGAACTGTTTTTTTTTAAATATAGAATAGGGTGGCAAACGGACACACAGTCCACTGGATGGTAAGTGGATACTGTGGCCCGTAGAAATCTACATTTATCCTCGATTAAGAATTAAAATGCAGATGCATTGTCACGCGTCAGGACTAAGATAAGATACCTCGTTTTCTGTATAAAGTTGCTTCGGCTATCTACACTCACCATACGAAACGCAAGTAGCATCGAGCTGCTATTTTACGCTAGTATTCTGTGAGAGCTTGGCTCTACCCGAGTCAAGCTGACCCATTTGTGCTACAAAAATAAAATAGTTGCAGCATGGCTCTACCATGTAAAGACTGTGTGCTTGTTTTAACTTTACTTCTATAAAAATAGAATCGCTTCTTACGAGCTAGATATCTGGTTCCATATTTTCTAAGTTATGCGCGATCATTCCGATAACTAATATCTTACTTTACAAGATAGTAATCCCTAATTACTACTACCTATGTTATGAAAAACCCTTTCTTCAAGTGCACGTACAAGTATATTTTAATAATAGTTGACGGTTACATGTATATACTCTTGTGTAAAAGTATCGACAAATTGGCAACATTCATGCATACTCACCCGATTAATGAGGTACGATAATAGCATAAACTTTGTAGAAAATTAAAATATTTGGATCACAAGAAATATACGAGAAAGATAAAAGGATACTTCTTCAAAAGTATGCAATTTTGCTACAACCAGTCAGCCAATTTTCTGCATAAAATCTTAATTATCTGTTCTCTGCAGTTATTTGGCACACTAGTCAATGGAAATACTTTTTATGACCTGTCAAAATGGTAATGATCATATCTTAATATATATATATATAAATTACGTGTCACGTTGTTTGTTCGCGATGGACTGCTAAACTACTTAACCGATTTCAATAAAATTTGCACACCATGTGTAGTTTGGTCCAACCTGAGAGATAGGATAGTTTTTTTTTCTAATAAGTGATCTACAATGTTTTTGTAAATTTAAGAATTTTTAATAGGACATGACAAAGGGTAGTCGAAAAGAGCATAACAACGTCTGCCTGGCAAGCTAGTAATATATATATATATATATAATTAAATAATTATAATACATACACAGTGATATTTAAAATTTATTTATTTATGTATTTAATTATTTAAAATTTAAATTGACTTAGAATAGAAAATGGACCATAGACAAGACATTACTAAAAGAAATGAGTTTAAGTTATACGAAGTAGTTATTAATCTATGGTGGTTACAGTTACCCAATAGGTACTTCAACTAGATTTCTCTTTACGACCCTGACCTGGATCTGTTAAAAAAAGATCACACACTTTTAACCCCCTTTGCATTATCGTCAGTGTGGATGAGAAAGAGTATTTTCGTATCGGTGGTTATATAACGTAAGGTGAAATTATTGTACGTTGACTTTAATTTAGCATGCATCACTCGTAGAAGCAGTCTGGGTCAAAAATCGTGAAGCGAACAGCCGTGTCCTGTGCATTAACGTCGGGTATATTCTACGTTCGTGCTGTTGCCCAACGAAATCACGACTTGGTATATAATGTCACGGTGTCTTGCAGACGACACACTCCATCCGATTCTCTATTCACTTGTGAGCAGTCACAACACTCAAGCACAATGATCGCCAAATTCGTTGTGAGTAATTCTTTTTTTTAAATCGTAATAATAATATTTGGTTATATATAATAATAATAAATTTTATTTAGTTTATGTTTAAAATTTTACATCATATTGCTATAACTAGAATATTTACTAAATTAAATATCACTAGTGATAGTCTCTATACCGTGCCTATAGCAGCGGTGTAAGAATCACAACTAACCCCATATCATCAAGTAGGTTTCGTAAGAGGCGACAGAGGAAATCAAATCTTCCTGATTTGATTTCCTCATCCTTCCTTATCTTGATGAGCAGCAGCATCGTCCTAATATACTTAAAAAAACTGCGGTTGCCAACGCGCTTGCCAAGCGTGGCAACTATGGCAAATAGTAGCGTGAGGTAATCTACGGGGAAGGTCTATGTTTAGCAGTATACTTTAATAAACTGTAAAGGTATTGATTATTTTTATCCAAAATCAGGTTGTCCTCGCCCTCGCCGTAGCCGTAAATGCTGGTGTGTTGCCGCTCGCCGCCGCACCAGCCGCAGTGGTCGCACCAGCTGCATACGCGGTCGCACCTTACGCCAGCTCTTACTCCGCACATGCTGTGAACCACGCTGTCGCCCATCCCGTTGTCGCCCCAGCGCAAGTTTATCAGAGTGCACCTTACATCTCAGCCGCATCATACGTCGCCGCTCCATCGCCATACGCCAGATACGTCTCCGCTCCTTATTTCTTTTAAACGAATTTGGTGACGCCATTGCCTAGTGACTTGCTCAAATTGAAGTTTTAGAAATATACACGTTACAACATGCTCACTTGTTTTAATATATATTTGATATGGGATATGGGGTACAGCAGCCAAAACTTTACTACAAAAGGTACAAGTACTGCAAAATAAATTTACAAAAATTTTATATCATTACGACTTTTCAACTTCGACCAAAACAATACACCATGAAACGAAATTACTAAACATCAAACAATTATACATCTATAGCACATGTATATTAATATATAAAATCACACATAATATGATTCAAATATAACATTCATCACAAAAGGAGAAATACTAAAATACTCATCACGCTGCGCAAACCATCTTGTATTACCAAATATTCGCACTAGTTATGGAAAAAACACCGTTACGTTTGCGGGAGCACAGATGTATAATATACGCCCTTCAAGTATAAAAGATGCAAGTTCGCTCAATATTTTCAAGAAAAAATATTAGATGACATTAAAAAACAAGACATTATATAACTTGGACCACCGTCTTATATTATCAATACTTGAAGCATCGCTCTTACGCAGTTAACTTGCAACTTCTATTTAATTTTAATCTACCCTAATATATGTTTACTATTTTATTTTATTGTTCTGTGTGATTTATTTTAAATTGTATGAATGTACTCATGTAAGCAAAAAGTACTCTGTGCATGTAAGTGACATTAGTCTTGATGAGTAAAGAAAAAACTAAAATAAAGATCTTTAAACAGAACTAAAAAAATGCCAAATCAAAACAAAGTAAAATACGGTAGAACGTCAGTGTCGGATTAACCACGTACTCGTAGCAAGAGTAGCAATTGCTACGGGCCCCGCGCAAAATGGGACATGGCGTATGCTAAGCCACCCATCACCGCCTAAGCGTAATTTTTTTGATTTATTAGTGAGTTTTATTGGTAATCATTCAGCCTTTCAAACATTATTGAAAGACAAATACACCTTAACATTTAAAATTTTAAGCAAGACGCGCCCGGTTTTACCTGGTTAGTACTTATTAATATAGAGTTTATTTTATTTCGATTGAAAGATTCTTTTATTAATTTTTCGTTTTTTATATATCTAAGTTTTCGGATAAAATATAGTCTCCTGGTATTTCTCTCTATTTGTTTGTGAGGTATCATTACTAGCAGTTCAGCTATTTAGAAGATTAGCCCATACAAACAGTCAGATTTTTTAAATTGTTATTTACGTCTTAGTGGCGTAAATATAAATATACAAAAATGTAAATAACCCCCTCACCCTCAGAACAAAATAAGGCAGTTTGTTCAGTGTTACAGACAGAGACGTCAACTTTATTCTTGTTTATAGATATATAAATTTTATGAAGAGATTATTTAGAAACAATTTAATTGAATGTTTCTTGTATTTATTATTATTTTTGTTAATTATAAGCTATGTTCGACAAGAATCCTACCTGATGGTAAGTGTATTGAAGCCCTAAATGGTAAACCACGCTGTTTTTGTTTAATTTGTAATCGGGCAGAAAAACAGATTTCATTACAAATGACGAAACAAACGTCTGGTTCTAATGCGAGGCGTGGAATATCAACACTCCAATAGCACAGTAGTGGAAATCACCGGCGACACACCTGCTTATCCAATATTTTGGTGGAAAGGGGAGAGAGGAATTAAGGCACGTAATTCCTACGCAAACTCTCCGAAATGTTTCCTATAATCCTAAAAAGTACCGGAGAGGCTAGCTTTTTGGCACATGTGCTCGAGGCTGGCGAAATTGGTTTCAACCAAATCAAGATCACCTATAAGTCTCTGATCACGTATCTCTACTAACTCTAATATTGCTAAGTAGCATTTTGCAGCACTAGTCCATTTGTACTACATGCACTATAAATAAGGTAAATAGCTGTTCCGGCTAAAAGTACTGTCGCAACCTTGCAAGAACACCTAGTTTTCTTGCGGCTTCTTTGGACCTGGACTTATTGAATTATATTGAGGTTCAAAGAAATCTCCACCCTTAACCTTTGAAAGTGCTCGGCTAACTCCGAATACGCATCCCGGAAAGTGGGAGCCAGGGTGAGCGGGTTACTTAACGGTAAGGTTAATTTTTACATACTTTGCTTACGAAAAATTCGTCAACATACATAAATTAATCGATTTAACACAGTACCGATTGTACGTTCGATGTCACATAGAAGGCCTAGACAGTGTATGAAATTTATAAATTTATACATATTGTCATTATTGTCTAAATCTGAATAAGCCAAAAGACATTAAAGTGTTAAGTTGACTTAGGATATATTAGGTGGTAAGACTTCTTTTTTCCTAGAAGTCCGTCTGTTACTGTTACAGCCTATTCAAGTCCACTGCTGAACATAGGCCTCCCCCATAGATTGCCTCATAGGGTGGATTTGCCAATTTACTTGGTAAACGGTTTGGCTACCCGCTTACCAAGCGTTGCAACGCGCGTTGCATAATTTCCACCCGCTTAGCTATTTGTACCGCCAAGTAGCAGTGCTTGTGAGACCCAGTATAATCATAGATTGTGATACATTCCATCTAAATTCTCATAGATAACAACCCATTGGCCTTCTTTCTTTGTGGTTGGCTGCGAGTTTCAATTGGCTGCAGTGGCCACTTATCATCAGGTAGAACTTTTGTCACCAGATTTTTATAAAAAAGACTGACTAACATTAAAATTGTGACTGATATCATTATAATTTGTTATTGCTTAATGATTTCAGCCATAGCTATACTATCATTTAATTCAGCAAGAAAAATATTTAAACAAACATTTATAATTCGTAATGAAAGTATCTTTCTAGAAACGCTAATATATTATATATTTTTGTGATAAATCTGACTACACATTGAGCTTTCGTAATTTTCATTATAGTAGTGATGCCGTGATAAGTTAAATATTATATACTGATCTTTTAATACTTTTTCCATAAATATTGTGTCCGCCCTCTTTAGTAAAATCAAATATTATACAGGAAATATACTTCCGAAGATCCTTTAAAAAGAAAAGTTTATCCACCGGTAATACACTCTAACTATTGTCGACATAAAAAATTGCGAGGCCCGAACTCCAGGCCATTGCCCTTTGATTAAGAAGTAGCAAATAAATCGTTCCCGGTATAAAGTTACAAGACAGGACGTTCAATAAAAGAAAAGCCTCTTACAATTCGCTTTTCCTTACACGTTACGCCAGATACATTACAAATAACTTGCTGAATTTATATACGTCCCTTTTTTTCGTTACATATATCGGTTATATACATATATCGGTTAAGCATAGCTTTGGCATTCAGTTATGCATATATCAAATTATGTCATATCTTTAAATAATGCTTATAGTTTTTTTATGAATTCAATTAATAATCAATAAAATTTTAGCAAACCGTAAATTATGTTTTCTAAAATAGTTATTACTCTATAATGTCTATCAAAAAGCTGAACCTCATTCTTTAACATTCTTTTGTTAATGTGAAACAGTTATCTTTCTAAACATAGAGATACGAAATTCAAACTAAAATGTTAAAGCAAACTTGATACTTTTTTTGGAACAAAGAGTGATTAATGATGCATATAGCTCACATCTATCGTCGATTAAGAACCAAAATGTAGATAAGGTTGTCACCTCTGAGGACTAAAATGGAATGCTCTATCGCCGAGAAAAAGGGTCTCCGGCTCCCGTCACTCACAATTCGAAACACATCATTATGCTGCTATTTCATGCTGGTATTCTGTGCAAGCGTGAGCATTCCCCTGTCAAGACATTCCGTTCGTACTGCAGCCATACTTCTCCTTTCACCATCGTAAAGGGGTTAACTTGTTGTCGACATTGCATACGTTCTAACAAAATGGTTTCCTTCTTAGTTCGTGAAGGAAGTTCTTATAACAAAGGAGTGGACTAATTCACCAGCATCTGTGTTTCGAATTCCGATTAAAATTTGTATGTCTGGAAGGAAATAGTGAATGGAGTTTTAGCTGGTAAAACACACAGAGCTTAATGTTAACAATATTATTGAACATGATTAAAACTACTTTTACGGATTTTATCGCGTTTATTGATTAAAACTACTTTTACGGATTTTATCGCGTTTATGTGCAATGTTCGCGTAAATATAAGAAATCATTAATATTATTGAAGTTGGCTTCAGGTGTCAGGTGTAAGGTTGATGCGGTGGTGGTGGGATTTCGGAGGGAGAGCAGTGTCGGTTGTTGTGAGGCGCTACTCTCCCTACCCTCCACAGCCGAATCTTGGTTGGCGGCTGAATCATAGACCGGATCCGCCACCGGGCTCAGGAAGGCTAGTGCTTCTGAGTGCTCATTTTTCCCTGCCTCATGAACTTCGCGTTTCGTACACGGGGGTTTCCGTTATGTAGGTGTAGTTGGAGGCAGTGGAAGAAAGCGCGCCAAGTGTTCTGGTGCGTCTTACCTGAGTAAGAGATGGGGTGGAGTCATCCTCTCCCAAGGAGGAGCCGCCAGGAACGACCGGCACTGGCGGGGCCGCAAATGTATGCGAAAACGTACCTGTGGCCCTTCCAATGTGCGACGAAAATGGAACACCATGGAATTTTAATTGGTGCGAGTCCGACATAACCCGTCCTTGTCCCCACGAGGCGGGTATGCGTAGGCATTTCCCCATGGTAAGAAAATGTGTAAGGTATGCAGATTATAAATGGGATTATAAATGGCTACTGCACCATTTATAATCAGGTACAATGTAAGTTCTTTTGTCAGTCCACTTTTATAAAAGAAGTATTTTACTGTCGTCTAATTTAACAGTACGATAATTACCTATTTTTTTTTTCAAAAAAAGGCTTAATAAACAAAGCTATGGTGCCACATACCACACCAATAAATCAAACAATATCTAGAACAGATGATATGTTATCAGAAATATAAAATGATTGCTCATGTAAAAAGTTACGTAGAGCGACAGTAGCCTAATGGCAGGGCACGGACCGCGAACTCAAAAGGTCGTGAGTTTGAATCCACCATTCGACTACTAGCGTGCACCACTCGTAACACAAGCAATTTAAGCTTACCACGATTAGTTAAGGGGAATATTAGTAATGTTTATAGCATTGTTGATATTCTTTTTTTTTTAAGTATATGGGGTGGTCTAAAAAGTTTCCGATCTCAACGTGAAGATGACAGCACTAAACCTTTTTGGACACGTAGTTATAATTTGACAGTCATTTGAGTGGGTCGATGTGAGTGTTTTTGTGAAAATGGAAAAAATTGAGTATCAAGCTGTCTTTAAATTCTTGTTTTTGATAGGAAATACACCTACACAAATCAAAGATGAGTTGAAGACTCTGCACCATCATTTACCACAGTGAAATTTTGGGCAGCTGAATTTAAACGTGGCCGTGGGAGGTTGTAAGACGATAAATATTCGGGACGGCAAAAACTGGATTTACTGACGATAACATCGCTAAAGTTCACCAAATGGTGTTAGACGACCGCAGAGTTAAAATGAAAGAGATAACAGAGTCTATGAAAATTTTCGAAGAATGTGTAGGTCACATATTAAATCACATTAGGCATGAGAAAGCTGTTAGCGCGTTATTAGACTAAACACGTATTCGATTGAATATTTCCAGCGCTCTGTTGGCGCAGTTTAGGCGCAATAAATCCGGGTTTTGGCGCCAATTAATTACGGTATATGAAACTTGGATACAACATTATACGCCCGAAATAAAAACATAGTCAATACTTTGGACTGCACAGGGTGAACCAGCTCCAAAAAAAACTGTTTTTCGGCTGGGAAAGTGATGTGACTATTTTTTGGAATAGTTATGGAGTTATCTTAATCCATTATCTTCAAAATGGAAAAACCAATACAGAATTTTGCAAAGAAAAACGCCAAATACTATTGAATGGCTTAGAGAGATGGGAACATCGTTGGGAGAAGTGTGTACAAGATGTGCAAGTGAACAAACACAAGTGAAGACTATGTAGAGAGAAAATAAAAATAAATTTTAAGAAAAAATATCTTCTGCTTTCTTATATCTTTGTTAGTTCAGAAACTTGTATATATATATATATTAAATAATAAGAGGTCACGGAATACTTATTTATTATGCTTTAAAGCCTATTAATCCGTGTAAAACTTTAATTAATTGTTTATAGCTAATCGTTCATGAACGATAACGAATCAACTGACCGCAGAATAGTGTCATTGCAATTGCCATGCCCTGCTTCGGCGAATGTCTGTTCATAAATCATAGAGAAAAAATAAATAGACCAGTTATAATTTTTATTAAAATAATTGATATCAGTGAAAGACTAATATCATTAAAAGTAAATTAAAATGATGATGGTATTGATGTTCTCCTATCAAAAAACGACTGGTATTGTAAACATACATTTACACTATTTACAGTTTAAATGTGCACTCTAACATAGAAGCATTCATTCATTCTAAACGCGACTGATGTGACACTTAAATCGATAAGATTAATGGTGAACAAGGATATAATATCAGAAACACGGGGAAAATCACAATTAACAACATTTAGTTCATCATCATCATCATCATTACAGCCCTTTGCAAATCCACTGCTGAACATAGGCCTCCCCCAAGGCATGCCACAAAGCACGGTTCTGAGCCACCTGCATCCATCGACTTCCTGCATGTCTTACCAGGTCGTCACTCCATCTAGTGGGGGGTCGCCCTACACTACGCCTACCGGTACGAGGCTGCCACTCGAGAACCTTTCTTCCCCATCGGTTATCGGTTCTTCGAGCTATATGGCCGGCCCATTGCTACTTCAGCTTACTAATCTTTCGTTGCCTTCTTTTTACAAATTTAACCAGAAGTAGTAGAATGCACACAAAATATTAGTGCGGTCTCTAAACTATCACTTGTTTACATTCCCATACTTAATGATAAGTTAATGCGGATAAATACTATGTGATTAAATTGCAGAATCAGAGTAAAATAAGTACATTTAATATGTTGTCCAGCAATCTTTTATTTTATGTATGTAAAACTCTAGTTTTGTGTAAGCTACGTGTTATATCTCGTAAGTGGTGAGTGATCAGTCTTCTGAGTATGTCTCCTTTTTTTAAATTGAAGTGACTGCAGCCCATGGACGTATGCTAGTGACATCAAAAAAAGATGGTTACTGATGCATTATCACCTCTGAGGACACAAAATGTCAAAAGCTTGTGCTAAGAACACTGATCTCCAATCGGGTTTTCGTCGCTCATATTTTTATGCTTTAGATTAACTTATCACATTATTTCCAAAATGCCATCTGTTATCTGAAAAATCCACCCTAGATGAATGTATTTTCAAAGTCGTTACAAAGTTTTACTTGTAAGATTTCATCACTTAAAAAGATCTCTGAATTATTAATATTATTGAGGAAATTGAAACAACATTATCGATGGTATTTTATTATCACCATTATCACCATCATAACAGCCTATCAGTGGACGTTGACGCTTACAAATATAGGCTTTTAGGCAAACTGTGTTTGCCTAAAAGGTGGGAGGAAGATATATTTGCCAAAACTCCCGCGTGTTGCATGTTGTAATTAGGTAGTTGTTGCTGCCCTACTCCCGTTTCACTCCCACCACACGGTTATAACGGTGTCAAAGAATGTTGAAATAATAACAGTATCAATGAATAAATGATTCTCAAGTAGTACTCAACTTTGAAAAAATGGTGACAGCTAAACTCTCTACAATAAATTACTCTTTGGCTTGTAGAATTCGTTACGTGAGTCGAATACAACACGCTTACAATTTTTACGTTACGATTAATAAATTTGAACGCAGCTATACACAGCGTAGAGAAGGCTTAGATAGATTAAAGCGATTTGATATATTTTTTAATTTTATATTTTAAAACACGTTTATTTTTTTAATTATTTTATTGTAATATAATATTTTGTATTTGCACAAACTAATCTTATCATTTTTAAAATATTCAAATAAAATTATTATTAAAAGAAATAAGCAACTTCATGAAAGAAACCTATTGGTTTGAGAGAATCCTTGAAAACAAAATCAAAAAGTTTCACTTTACTTAACAAACTAGAAATCAATTAAATTTTAACGTAAACAACACGAAAAAGTTTCTCACTTTACTTAACAAACTAGAAATTACTTAAACTTAAAAGCTACTGAGGCATATCGCGTTTATTATTATATTTAAAAATGTTGTGTTTAATAAGCATGTAATTTGTCGTTAATGTGTCATCTTAAGAGATTATGAAAAGCAATTGAGATGCAAAATTTTTCACCAAGTTCGTACATATTGTGACTCCCATTCTAAGTGATCATTTAATATAAAACACTTAGTGATTTCTTAAATTTACGCGAACACTACACATTGAATAAAACTATTGTTTACGGATTTTATCGCGTTTAATATATGTCATAGTTATAGTTATGTTATATATATATATATAACATAACTATAACTATAATGTCATAGTGTAGCTACCTTCAGTTTTTGAATATTAATTTTTTTAATTTTTGGTCTGATTTAATAACGTACGTAAATAGTTTTAGAAAACTCTTAATTTATTCCTATCCTACAAAGAGAAATTGTCAATTCTCCTGGCCCGGATTACTTTTAATAATGTATTATACATATATATATATATATATATATATATATATATATATATATATATATATATATATATATATAAATATATAAATATATTGTGTGTTTCTATCTCACTATTCCGCTTTTTACAGTAAATTCTCTGTTTCTTCTTAATCCAATTTCATAAGCCAATCTGTTAATTTTTTCTTACATTTATAATATTTTGTTAGTTGAAAAATTGAGTGTTTTCTATTAACTTTATTATATAACCTGCCTATTTTGTACCCATAAAACTTTTAGACGAAAGTAGTGTATCGTTTTGCATACCTCATAATTTCTTCTCCTAGTTTGTAATAAATTGGGTTTATACACAGTGCAAGTGTGTGTTTTTTTTAATTGAAGACATATATATAATTTTCGTACTGTAAGCACGTTAGCTTCCCTGAATAAACTGGTTGTTGAGAAAAATTTTGGTTTATAAAGTGCAACTTTTAAAATCATTCGTTGAGCTCTTTCTATAGGTTCCGGGTAAGATTTGAACGCAAGACTTGTGACTCGGGACTCAGTAACTGACCGCACTGTTAATAACGTTCTTACAGTCAACGACAAATAAAATGTTTAGAATTTAAACAATAAAAGTATCAAGAGGTTGAAACCCCAGTATAATAAAAATAATGTATGGACCGAATTAAAAATGAGATCAACCTAACAGAGAATTATCCAATGTACTGATAGCAAATCAAATTCATAAACGTATTTATTTCAAACCAAAAATTTTAAATTTAGATATTGCGAAAATAAAAGGTGCTTGTTTATTATATATTATTTATACCCAAATTGTTTAAGAATGTAGCCAAAATTTAGAATCTAATAAACATTTTATAGAAAGATCGTTACACGATCATTCCTTTAAAAATATTACAATGACAAATTAAATAATACTGCTATCCATGGACTATTGCAGTCAACTTCATACATGAAAGGTAAAATACCTCAAATCCTATAATTATTCATACTTGCGCTCTTATCCTTCAACCCAGAATACAAGAATTTAGCTTGACGTCACAAATAGGCGAGAGGGAGGCAAACCCGGATGGACTCTATCACAGAAAATTAACTCTACCTAAAAGCTTATCCTAGTCTGGTTTTTAAGATTGCAAATAGTTTTATAATTCTCCTATTGTAATTTTTGGTTGTTTTCTATGACATTTTATTACTTGTCCGTTTCCAGCAGATGAAAGGTTATGTTGGTGATGATGAAGATGGGTTGGTGGTGATGTCTCAACTTGCTCAGATTTCTTTAATTACATTTTACCACCTTGTTATTTTCACATTTTTGCGGGATTCCAATTAAATTTTATTATAAATTATACGTTAAGGAATTTGAATACTAGAGTCAGTACCAGCCAGTACAAGAGTACCTCCTTGATTAAAGTCGTCGAATATCGAAACTATACTTCTAGCGTGTTGAAACAAAAAAAATCTTCCACTCAATTAAAATGTATCAAGTAATAAGTTTCTCAAAATAAAATTTATTCACGCTCAATTTTCACAACATTAATTTCAAACTACAAATTCGCCTCTGCGCAAAGTGCAACTGCGACACGAACTAAATAATCAGTTGTGTTGGTTTGTGTTACTTGGCATGAACTCGAATGATAAATTAAATAACTTAAAATTATTATTCTTAATTTTTTACATTAAAAATTAACTTTTAACAATAATAATTTAACATTCTGAAGTCTGGGCTACAATTCTTCTCTACATTGTATCTTAGTACTGAATTCGGAATGTCAAATTATTTTATTATTTATACTTCTTTGAAATCGGCTTATACTTTTTGTTAAATGTTAATTTTCAATGTTATAATGTAATATTCAATGCCGAGGATCGTGTAACATAAGTATAAAAAAATATACTGCCGAATTGTGAGCCTTCTCCTTTGTTAAAATTGGCTAACTACACAACAAATTGTTAATATAGTAAATTGTGTCCATGTAAAAAAGAGTTTTAAGGAAGGTTTCACTACAAATCAGCACAGCTGTTCTACTCACTAATTATAAACACGAAAATGACGCAATGAATACAAAGAATTACAATAGATGTCATTTATACGATAAACACCAAACATTCATGTTGCAACCTACAGTACTCACAGAATGCGAAGGTTTTGAAAGCAGTACAACTACTTTTCAAATAATTCTAGACCAAGTTATAATACATATAGTATATCATAGTATTTAGGCCTTACCTATATACGAGTATCGCCTCCTATTTTCCATAGTTACCAAGCTTGGCAGGCATGTTGCAACCGTAGTATTTTTCTAGTAGTTATTAGGTAGACGCTGCTCTCCATCTCCTGGATTGTTTTCTTTTACACGGGACAATATGGGGTATTAGATATTCTTACACCGCCAAAACACGTAAATGGCAATACAATTACTTTTAAATTCCTAGACTTTGATTTTTTTTAATAGAATAAGGGTGACACACGAGCACGCAGTTCATCATCAGGTTGACCACTTATAATCATATAAGTGGATGCTGTGGCCTATAGAATCAAAATGCAGATAGGTTTCCCCCACCCCAACCCCGGTGGACTAAGTGTCTCATTACTAGTTAAGTATTTTCGAATTTTACTATTTTATTCGCTGTGTTGATAGTATTCTGTGGAAACGTGGTTCTAACCTGGTCTCTCCAACCAATTCGCGCTACAATCATAAAGCTGTAGCGTAGCTCTACCGTGTAAAACACCTTAAATAAAATAAATCAATATACAAAGGTTAATAACTTTTCTACTATTCGAAAAAAAAATAAGGACCACTCTTAAAACGATCCAACAAAATACGTTAAATATTTGCACAAACAAGTTTATTTCCGTTGTTATATTTGTTAGCTAAAAGAAATCATCGAATATGTTTATAGTTGTAAGCAATATTAACGTTATTATTATATAATATTGCTACAAAAATCTAACAAAATAAAGAAATACTCAGTAAAAGGTATATTAAAAATATTTACATAGATCCCTTTAAGTTAATACATTTGTTTTGATACCGCTACTTACGTAATCACTGTAATAGATGACCTAGGCCCAGACCAGGTTGGGTGGTGGTAGGGTTAGGACAGATTTGGTCGGGCTGTGTGGCTAATGGCTATAAAAGCTCAACTTTACAGTTCCACAGCACATTCGTAACCATATCTCCCTTTGCTTTCATAATAGCCAACCCTCACCCACCCTCAAAAATGTACAAACTGGTAAGAAAAATATTTTTTTTGTATTACAATTTTATAATTTAAAATAAAATTAGTATTTACTTCAGTTTTTTTTATTTCAATACAACATAATGTTTAGATTTTTTTTATATGTCTTATATTATATATATTATTATGTGTATTATATATATATATATATATTCTGTTATATGTCTTGCATTTCTTTGTGTAAATGGTGGCTGTAATCATACCTACATCTAACTTTGTGACTCCCAAAACTTATTTATATTATTAGGGATCATTTATATTTGTTGATCACAAAATAACGCTTAAAATTCCTTCATAGAAAAATTTAAACCATAGCTTCTATTGAATTGTGTGATTATTGTTATGATCGATATTATTTACTTGTTGATATTATTATTATTCATTAGATTTTTTCATCTTGAGCGAGATTACTAATGATGTGCTGGTTTTGTTAGTTATTGCTTAGTTATTGGGTTATTCGTGTGAAAAAGTTCTTAGTAACAACATGGAGTCAGGAAGTTGGCGGTGTTTCACTTCTGTCTCTCGGAAAGCACATAAAAGCGCTGTTCCTGCGTCTGATCTTTCTCCAGGTACTTCGGATTATCGTCTCATCTGAATATTATAGTGTGAAAATAGGGAGTGGGCCTGCACTTGCACACACATTCAAGTACAACTATTAAGTCCTGCATAGAATAACTAGCTTCCTTGAGACTGAGCGCCGTGACCGAAATTCCGTTAAGAAAACATTATTAATTCAGTAGATTTAATTTAAAAAAATAAAATTTCAATCTTAAATTATTTCAAGCTAAGCGATCGCTTAGTACGCAGTATGTGGGCAACCCGAGCTCGATCCCTGCCGTCACCAATGAGATTGTTACACTCTTAAGTGCTAATTAACCACGTGTTCAGTGTTTTAAAATAGCTTCGTGAGGAATCTTGCATGTCTTAAAAATAGTTGTAATCGATGAGACGTGAAGTCCACCAACACGCACTGGAGCAGCTTGGCGGACTAAATTCTCCATAGCCTTCTCAAAAATTAGAAAAGGGCAATGCCCAGCAATTAGTCGCATACAGGCTGTAACATTACAATAAACTTTACAATTAATTATTGGTAATATAATCAATAAATCGCAAGTCTTTTTATAATTGTTAGTGCGTTATGTGGTTATGGAAGAGTTTGTGTGAGAACCTTGTTTACAGATCAAATAGTTCATCGCATACCCCTTATAGTATGGTTTAGGATTAATTCTACAGTGGTACTTTTTTACTTTCTTGTTGCTTAATATACTAATAAAAACTATTTAATATTAATATATTAAACCATGTGCAATAGTAAGCACTACCCCATATTCTTTCTCGGATGTCGTAAGAGGTGACCAAGGGAAACTGAAACATAAAATTGATTACAGCATCGTTCTGATAACATTTCAAAATAATAAAATCTTCGGTGGCTAACCCGCCGTAGCAACTTTTGGAAAATCGAAATCCTATATGACAATCTATAGACAAGGCCTATTTTCAGCATTTAACTTTTATAGGCCGATTACTGATTATATACGGATTGTTTAAAAGGTTAAGATAGAGATATGTACTTTACGTATATTTGTAGTTTGAATCAAACAAGTGGTAAATTAAAAATTTTATACAACCGACTTCTCAATATAAATACAATGACAACATCATCAATGTAGCCGAAGTCAATTAAATACGAATTATTAAGGATAACACAAAAACTGCTAGTCAGATCATGATCAATTTTACATTGTACCATATGAGAGGCACCAGCTTTCAAATAAAAATCATCAAAATTGGTTCACCTAGAAAAATGTTCTGAGGACACATAAAAAATACAGTCGAGTTGATAACCTCCTTTTTTCGAAGTCTGTTGAAAATGGATAATTCTATTCTATTACAAAATATTTTTTTTTAATTTATGTATAAAAATATAAATTAATTGCTCTCCTATAATTTTCGTATTAAATAATAGACTACTTCTATTGAAAGAGCTGCAAAGGTGTAAATCGATTTACTTGCATCTCTGCTTCGGTAGGAGGTTGGTTTTTGGAATTTATGTGACAAGCTGTTTGTTGTTTAAAAATTGTTACCATATAATAATACCTCCGATTACATAATATGACACAAAAAATGTGATGACAATGACCTAAACATCTTTTTATGATTTTCTTTCATAATATTTGGACCGTTGCGAGTCTTAAAGTATATTTTCTGTAATAGAGCTTATATTCTTAAGATATGACGCTTTGTGTGGCGGGTTATTGCTCCTCACAAAAACCCCTTATAGAAATGAGAAAAAAGGCACCTGTAGCAAGCAACGGGGAGCGTGTAGGCTGCACTATTTTATAAAACCTTGTTATAAAAGTAGAGGAAAATATCACAAAAACATTATCTTTTGAATTTTACTGTCTGGGTTCTAGCCAAATTATCAACGAATTCTAAATTTATGGACCAAAATGTTATGAAAGAAAATAGAAAACACTGAACCCGATATGTAGTGATGCAGTGTTTTTTTTTATTTACTCTGCAAATAGTCCGGGGTGATTTCGGATTGAAACTAATTAAGAGATTACCGAAAAATTTTCCTGGTGGAATCGACTACCACCAGAGATTTTTTCGGACCAATACGACTTAGGGACCTTCAAGAAAAGCTCCTACTCCTCTTTAAAAGGCCGGCAACGTATCTGGTATTCCCCTGGTGTTGCAGTTGTTCATGGGCGGCGGTAATCACTTACCATCAGGTGAGCCGTATGCTCGTTTGCCCCTCTCCTATAAAAAAAGTCCACTAGACTCCGTCCGTCCGCGGACTTTAAAGGGCTGATGAATACAAAAATCGAAATTGATTTATTCTTTCTTTGTATTTATTTCTGATATCGTCTATTTTATTGATTTTTTAATAACTAGGTTATATTCAGAGATAGTCTCATATAAGGAATTTGGATAAGATAATGTACCTGATATAATACTATTTATTCGGACAACATTCTAATTGCTACTTACGTCAACGTAACTAATATCCCTTGAACAACTGAAAAGAGCCGAAAAATTAAAGTTTTAATAAAAGGTAGATGAAACCATTATGTACAGAAAAATCAACCCAATTTCAGAAGTTATTGGTAAGAATTTATTTTATTCTATGTTGGTCCTAGAAATCAGTTTCTACTTTAATTAAACGTTAAATTTTTTAGACTTGTTTTTACAGTATAATAAGTATATAAACAGTTATCTCATGCTTGATTTAAACCCGCGACACTGTAGCTCCACACCCAAAATTTTAGCAACTGCGCTGCCGAGATCATCGTTTTTCAATTAAATTTCTCAATTTATAATTTACTTGGTGGAGCCATGCTGCTGCCATATAAGTAGTATAGTTGTAGCACGAATGGGTCAAAAAACACGCTCTCACACAATACCAGCGTAAAATAGCAGCCCAACGCTGCTGTGTTTCGTATGGTGAGTGTAAAAAACCGGAGACCCTTTTTACTGGAAACTGGGCATTCTATCTTCGTCCTCACGGGCGACAACACATCTGCATTTCGATTCGTAATCGAGGATAGATGTAGATGTCTATGGGCCGCAGCAACCACTTACTATCAAGTGAACTGCGTGCTCTTTTGTCTTCCACATCCAATAAAAAAAACTTTATTGTTTAATTTCTTGTTTGATGCTTTATATTTATGTATATATTAAATACCATTCGCTGCTCAGATATATGTACCTAATAATGTCATGATCATAATCCGTTCTAATCCAGTCCTGTTAATTTTTCATTATTATTAGTTACAAGATTTCTATTTGCTTGACCTAAAATCTTAACCGGTAAGAATGGATTCAATATATAATATACCTATAATTGTATATCTAAACCGACTAAGTCCCACGCGAGGAAACACTTCTCTCACTCGGCATAGTACAGGCAGCAAATGGTCGCAACTTATCTACTCGTTAAACAACCTCTTATTGCTGTAAAATAAAACTTAAATGCCTTAGCACTTATTCGAGTAGGCTTTATGAAGGTGTTTTATAACCCTTGTATATTTTTATTTATTTTATCACTGTTCATTTAAGGGAAACGATTTAGTGTACTTAACTTTTAACCTATAGTTTAAAGTCTCTCTGTTATGATGTAAAATTCCAATGTGATATAATATTCTTTTTCTTTTTATGTATCGTTTACTACAATTTACTAGTTACTCGCATAAGTACTCGTGCACAACCAATAAATGCAATGTAAGTATTTACCGTTTAGTGGCAGAGTAAGAATATTGTTACGCGCTCAAGTCGACGATACACTAGCGCCATCTAGTGTCAGGAACGAGAGCGAGGGGAGCATTGAGAAAATGACATCACAAATCACTCGACCGACAGCGCCACCCGAAGAACTAAGTTTCTGGAAAATCTACACTCGAATACTCGTTGCCTGGCTCGCATTTACTTGAATGTTCGGGACGCTTCTTTGCTAATTATATAAATAGGCGCTGCAAGATGCGATCGGGGCAGAGTTGAACTCGGCGACACAAGCGAAGCTTCGGAGCAACTACCCCATATGATACCGCGGATGTCGTAAGAGGCAATAGAGGAAACAATCAGTAGTTGAGCAGCAGCGTGTTTCTAATAACGACTAAAAATAAAAAGCAGCGATTGGCAACTCGCTTGGCAAGCGCGTCAACTATGACAAATATCCCCCCTATGAGGCAATTTATGGGGGACACCTGTGGTCAGTAGGAGGCTTTAAAAGACTGTAACGGTTAGGATTTACGTAAGTTATGCATATTGATGTATTCAAATAGTTTCCCGAAATATAAAAATATATTTAAAATTTTAATAAGTCGTTATGAAATCCGGTAATTGCGTTAAATACATTAAAATAGGCTTAACAAAATATTTCATCTTCAACATTAAATTGGGTTCTAATTCCAGGTGGGGTCAAAATCAGTTATTGGGTTTTTCTGTAAGAAATTCTCAGTAGTAACCGGAGTGGGGAAGTTGAAGGTGTTTCACGTGCCTCGGCAAACATGTACAGCCGTAGTGTGTCTTATTTAATATATCAAGTCCTCCCTATCTAAAAGAACGTTTTAAATTGTTTAGTTCTTTTCATGATTTTTTCTTACACTTCAAAGAAAATCTTTCCTTTAAATGTCCTGTGCACTCCTCAACATTTTATGATAAATCTTTTGCTGTTCTTGGAGTAAGACTCTGGAACTCCTTGCCCCACTCAATCAAAAGTACTGAATCGTTAAATGTGTTCAAGAAACAGATTAAGGAACACTATTTGACTCTATAACTCCTCTCTCTTCCTCCTTTTAATTATGGTCATTGATCTACCTAAAGTATGCTGTCATTTTAGTACTTGAGTTAGTTTTTTGTTCTAGTTTAGTGCACCCTGCCCTTTGATCTTTTTCTTATTTTTATTGATTTCTTCTTCTGGGCTGTCTGGAAGAGATTGCTATGTAATAATAACATCGCCTTTTGTTTTTATACAGTTTTTTTTTTCTAGGAGGACACTATTAATGCAAAATTATTTGCCAAAGTTTTTTATCTATTTTCTTGAGAACAACGAATGCATAAACAGTAATTTCTTCTTGCATTTTCAAAAAAAAAAAACATTAAAACTCGCTTTGCTTTTACTTACTTACTTGTATTTTTGGACAGGTTGTATTCGCCGCCTTCCTGGCCGTAGCCGCTGCTGCCCCTGGCCTTTATGGTGCTCCCATTGCTGCAGCTCCCTGGCCTGCTCCCTGGGGCCACGGTATCGTAGGAGCACCCTTAGTTAGCACCGGAATAGTCAAAACAGCTGTTCCTGTTGCTTCCTCTTATGCTAACACCGTCAGGGTAAGCAGCTGAAAATATAAAAGAAAAACGATAGTGACATAGATGTAAACACAAATTTTTCAAAAAAAAAGTTATTTTGTATAATTTTTACAGAATAGGATGAACAACGAGCACACAGTCCCCCTGATGCTAAGTGGATGCTGTTGCCCATAGAAATTTACATTTATTCTTCATTAAGAATCAAAATTCAGATGCGTTGCCACCTCTGAGGTCTAAGATGGGTTGCCTAATTTCCATTAAAAAGGGTCTCAAATTCTCTATACTAACGATACGAAATACAGCAGCATTGAGCAAAGCATATCTTTTCATTTGAAACAAATCGCAAATAAAACAAGAATTAATGGGCGTATTAAGCTAAATCCGTATCGTTTACCATCTTCGACTACTTCACCACCTACCACCAAGTTGTTATAGTAGTCAATCACTGGCTTGTAGTTTGAAATTTAACTATTTTACCAATACAATTTTATACGATCCCTGTATAACATTCCAACGTAAAAACAAAGTATTATTATTGAAAAAATGATGAGTAAAATGTGTAGGGATTACAACTCAGTAACTAGGCGCTCGTTTTTAATTTACACATAAAACCCGGTTGACCACGTAAAGGCGGTGTAAAAACATCCACGACCCCATGTCATCCCGTGGGTGTCGTCAGGTGCCAGAGAGAAACACATCAGGATATGAGCAGCAGCGTCTTTCTAATAATGACTAAACATAAAAACCAATCCTTTTTGATTGCCAACCCTCTTGCCAAGCGTGGCAACTATGGCAAATATTCCCTGAAGACTTTCATAGCCTGTAACGGTAAATTACAGTAGACTTGTAACCATCTGTGACACATATGAATGCTGTAACTTTTTTAACAAATAAATGGCACATGAGACTTGTACAAGGACGTGAATTGATGTGGTTTCACGCTGCAGCTATGGTTGTAGCTAAAATGGGTCGGCTGGACCATGGAGGGACCACGTTCTTGCAGAATGCGTGAAATATCAGATTAATGCTACTGTGTTTCTTATTGTGAGAGTAGAGATCCGAAGACACTTTTTGTACGAGGTTTCATCTTTGTCCTCAGGGTTGATTGGTTCTGCATTTTGAATCTTAATCGAGGGTAAATATGTATGTCTATAGGCCACAGTATTTACTTATCATCAAGTTGACTGTATGCTCGTTAGTCAACGTAATAGATTATCAACTATACTGTTCCAGATCGCTTCTCCAGCTGTTGTTGCTGCGCCAGCGCCTATCGTCGCTGCTCACGCTCCAATCATCGCGGCACCAGCCCTTGCCCACGGGTGGTAAACATTCAGCACCATTTATTTTACTCGGTCTCTCCATTTGAACCGATCACGCCATAGCCAAAATCTGCTTCTAAATTTAATTTAATGTTATAATGCTCGCATCTGAGTTGGAAAATACACAAGTTTGGTATCGAAATAAAAAATAATAAGTCATTATGTGTTTTTTATTATCTTTTTGTTTTTGGTGTATTTATAAAATATTACAATCTAAAAATATGCTAATATGTAATAATAATATTTTTGAGATCAATAGCATTTACTTTTGATAAAATTTAAACGTTAAACACATTCTTCTTTTAAGAAGTTCTTCTTTATTATTTTTGTATGGAAAGTATTATAGGAATTATTTGCGTCAACTAGCACGTTATTTAGAGTTGTAGTTGCTCCCTGTCGCCAATCTGGAAATTTTCATATGTCAGGAAGGAGAGATCTTTCAAGCGTTTTCAAAAGCTGCCACTTGCGACATAGGATGGAATTAAATGATGCTTTCAATAACAAATACCAGGAATAATGAATTTAACCAGCAAAAAAATAAACAGTCGTTACTTTAATATATATACATATATATGTATATATATATATATAAATATATATATATATATATATATATATATATATATATATTGACTGCCTCGTTGGTCTAGTGGTTATAGTAGTGCGACTGCTGAACATGAGGTCCTGGGTTCGAATCCCGGGTCGGGCCAAAAAATCAATTATTGAGTTTTTCTGTCAAGTAATTCTTACTAGCTGCCCGGAGTCAGGAAGTTGGCGGTGTCTCACCCCCGTGTCTCGGAAAGCACGTAAAGCCGTTGTTCCTGCGCCTGATCTCTCTCCCGGTCGTGTCGGTTTACCGTCCCATCGGATTACAAGAGTGAGAGAATAGAGAGTGCACCTATGCTTGCGCATACACTTGGGCACTATAATCCTCTCCTGCGCCGATGGCAGGCCCGTTGAGGCAGGCCGCCGATGCCGAAATTCGGTCTGGAGGACATTATTATTATTAATATTATATAATAAATATATGAGCAGGTGCATCGGCATTTCAAATTGCAATTACCAATTTGCCAGTGTGTAGCATACTTATAACATTACTCAGGTCACTTTAGAAACAACTATGTGACAAAATTGAATATGACTTTCATTCTGATTGTTATTGAACATTGGAAACTAAGCTGTAACACACTCACAAACACGAAAACACTTTACAAAAACTTTCTAAAAGGATATATATATATATATATATATATATATATATATATATATATATATATATATATATATTTTTATGTATATATATTGAGTTTGGCAATAGAACTTCCATTCAGAAATTGGAACTGATGTAGAATAAATAAATGAAAACCGATAACGATGTACCAGTATGTAAATGTTTCATATAATATATAAATTGAAAATAAAACAATATATTTTATTGTCATAAACATGAACGCCATTAACAAATAATTTTTTCTAACTCCAAAATAAATTTACATTTTAATTCAATGTAAACTAGTAATAAAATTTACTTTACGATTATTATGACGGATAAGTTGTGCCTGCAAAACCAGAAAAAAATTTAAGTTCGTAAAGTAAGTCAAAATCTTTATTAATATTAGTAATTTAAATATTAGAACATCATCAATGTAGTCGAAGTCAATTAAATACGCATTATTAAGGATAACTCAAAAGCTACTGGCAAAGGGAACACATGAAAAGTACCTTTCAAATTAAACAAGTGGTAAAATAAAATAAAATGTACAACCGACTTCAATACGTCCGAATCAAGGTATTTGAAGTTAATTAAATACGCATTATTAAAGATAACCCAAAACCTAGTGGTAAACTATTGATTAAATTTATATACGCAATAAGCACCAGCTTTCAGATAAAAAAGAATCATCAAAATCGGTTCACCAGAGAAAAGTTATGAGGTAACACATAAAATACATACAGTTCAATTAAATACCTCCTCCTTTTTGAAGACGGTAAAAGAGTGGAATTGAAAACCTCCTCCTTTTTTATAGTCGGTTGAAACCATAAATCTATATGCAAATTGTATAGTTAATATATCTATACAGTTTGATTACAGAAATTAGGGTTTTTTTTTTTTTTTTAATTAATAAAAAAAAAAAAAAAAATTTTAAAAAAAAAAAAAATAAGAGAGTATACAGTTAATGCGGAAATAGTCGAATCGAATAAAAACAAATGGAAATAGAGTAGAGTCGACGATCATATTATCTCAACAATAATCCTCGTGACGGTCATGACTCAACGTTGATATGGTATATGTCATTTTTATAGTTTTTTTATTAGCATTAACGATTGTATAATTTTTTTTATTATATCACGTTTTTTATCATATTCCTGCATTGTCATCCGAATTTGAGATATATTCAAAATTTCAAGTTTCCAGCTCTTCGGGAAGTTAATTTAAAATCAATTACTAAATTCCACCCGCAACGACGGACAGACAAAAAGGAAATTAACATAATAGAAACATGGTAAAATCAAATTAGTTAACACTTCTGTGCTCTTATTACTTATCTAATTTTATTTATTATACGTGGTAGAGCCACGCTGTAACTATATTGTGGTTGCAGCACGAATGAGTCGGTTCTACCGAGGAAGGACCACGGACACAGAATATCAGCGTAAAATAGCAGCTTAATACTGCTGTATTTCTTATGGCGAGTAGAGATCCGGAGACCCTTTTTTACTGGAAACGAGGCATTCAATCTTATTCGTGTACGTGTTTGTGACTGTACCAGTCTGGCCAGTTTCGTTGCTCAGCTGTGAACGCTACAAACTGGAGATCGGTTATGCGTATCGTCAGAACGGATGGTACGCACTGATGGTCGGTCGAGCTTAGTCCTCAGAGGTGGCAACGCATCTGCGTTTTAATTCTTAATCGAGGATAAATGTAGATGCCTATGGGCCTCATCCTCCACTTACTATCAAGTGGACTGTGTGCGAACGGCGTCACCATTATTCTATGAAAAATTAAACTGTTTTATATAAACGCTAAGCGGCTTACACTATACAATGTCATAAATGAGTAACGTATACGTAAAAAAATGTTATGTTTCACTAATAAAATTATTATAGTAAATGTCCACAATTCATTCTATCATTAATTTGTTACAGCCTATAAAATTCCACTGCTGAACATAGGTCTCATCCATAATTTGCCTCATTCTTTCAGTTTTTCAGTTTTTATTAGGAAAAATGTATAATTATTGTATAATGTATTATATATACCTTTGTGTCACAACGAAAATTTAATTTGCAAACTATTACCAATGAAAAATTAGGAAAGCTTTAGAATTCCTTACCTATGTTGATTAAATATGCTCAATCCTAAAATAATTTTATACGCCTCCTCCATAGATTGCCTGGGGGCGATTTTTTTATAGTTGCCACGCTAAGCTGGCGGGTTGACGACTGCAGTTTTTTTTAATTATCTTGAATTATTTTCAGGAAGATGCTGCTGCTATCTCCTGTTTCAGTTTTCCTCTATCACCTCTTCTCTTCACCCATGAGTGAATCAGCCATAAACTAACCTAATTTGCAAATGTTTTTAATAACAATTTTACTAATAGTAAATTCGCTGTGATAATTGCTTTATTTATATACAATCTTGCAACGATTTTATTTTATTTTTTATTTTGTGCAAGCAGATATGCAGATCTAGGAAGACCTGTATATCTTACAGTCGCAGTAATTAAATAATTACTTAATTACTGCGTAAGATCTATTGCAATCATCTTGCACTGATAATTTTTTTTCTTAATTCAATTAGCAGAACAATTCATTAACATTTAAAGCTTTAGGCTACCTATCTCGGACAGTTAAATTGTTAACTTTAGTAGTAAAAAGTCATAAAAATGGTTTTAAAACAATCGCATTAAGTATACTATGAAAAAAAGAATTTCAAAAGTAGCATGTACTTTAGTTGATTACAGTAGGTGATATATTCATAATGTATTAATAAACATCCTTGACAATTCATCGCGGAATTAAGCACGATCTCTTTCTTTATTATTTAAAGTCGATACAATAAATTGAGCGGCAAACAAACGGGTACTCGTATGAGGCAGACTCCATTATAGGACAGACTTATTCCGCATACCTCTTGCCACTTAATAATGTCGCTGTTACATATATACAGAGAGTAGTTATTAAGGAGCGACAAGCATTGTATGAGTACGATTGAACTATGAATTCATAAGTTGCTTATAAAAAAAAACTAACGATGCCCTGGCTTCTCACGGGTCATTTCTGGATCTCGACAACACGCCACCTACGCCAACCATCCAGAGACCCACTCAAACGTACACAAAAATTTCATCAAAAATTTTCTAACCGTTTTCGAGTATTAGCGAGACTAGCGGATAATATAAAATTATATTTGTATAATAACACACACTATTTTTGAAAAATAGTATTCCTTAATTATATTACTAACAATAACAACTATATAATTTACTTTATAAAAAGTCATTAATTAGCTAAGAGTCCATATCATAAATAAATAAAAACCTATCCCACCAATAAAAATTAGCACTGATATGCTTGAGTGGAATTTTTGAACCATGTATGTATATTTATAATTATTATATAGTTTCATTTAATTTACAATTCAATATTTCAAAGTTTTTCTTCACTTCTAAATTTGTCGCCAGCAAATCGAGTATAGTTCTATCAGTATAGATTATAAGCCTTTTTTTATTAATAACGTTACGGGGTCCCACTGAAGTACGTTTCTCACTAGTATTGCACGATGTTACTGCAGTTATGGAGAAATAATTATTATAAACCAAAATAGAAATAGATATTTAATACATTAACCAAGGAGACTAATTCCGACCTCGTTGAATTATTCTAGACTTATATTGTTTCGCTATCTGTTTCCCAGAAGTTAATCTCTAATTTATTACGATTAGATTTCATGGGTTTTAATATTTTGAGACGGAACTATAACTCTTTTTCTAAAATAAAAGTAGCCTAAGTTACTCCTTATAACATCAACTATTTGCCAATGTAAGTCCCGTCTAAATCCATCCAGTCATTTTGGAGATTAGCCGGAACATATAGACAGACATACAAAAAATTTAAAAACTTGTATTTTTGTTATAAGTATCATATATAATTTCATATGCATTGAGTAAAAAGCTGTTATTTTGACATTACAAACTGACATTTCAATTTTATTTATTTGTATAGATAAATACACAAAATAGTGGTACTTATAAAAGGTTTTAGATTCCCTTTTTAATAAGATATTTTATTTAATCATGTGACCCAAATGGAACTAGTATGACTGACAAAACTTAAAACGTTTTGAAATATTAAAAATAAATGAAACCTTCGGTTTTACCAGCTCTGTGTAGTTTTTGAATAAGCTCCGCTCATTTGTCCAGCAGCGAAGCGAGAAAGCAAACTCAAGGTCATTATGAGTAAACCTTAACATTTCGTTTAATTAAGTACTATATAAAAAAAATCTGCTATTGTAGTTAATACTTGTGGCCTCACTAATGGGACCACGCGATTAACACTGAAATTATATTTGTTTTACAGAAAAGGGTTATAAAATCAATCTATGACTTAAAACCTAAAGTGTAGCTCAGACAAAAATTTAAGGAAATTAATATATTAACTTTGGACTCTCAATACATTTATAAAAATGTATTGAGAGTCCAAATTACATATAATTATTTTTTATGTACATAAAAACAAAATTAGTTGTAAAAAATCAGTGATAATCATTCTGTAAATACTAAGAAGAGACGCAAACTAGTAGTAGTAGTTACTCCACTGCACCGAGTCAGTAACTCATTCTTTTAAAAACAAAATTCCAGAAAATATTGAAACTTTGTTGAATAACATTTGTATAAATAGGGTTATTATAATATTAAAGTAACTCATAATATTATTGTAAGCTGTTATTATTTTTTTTTACAAAAAAATTTAATCTTACGTTCTTTCCAAAGCAGATGTTTTTTTTTTCTTGGAACCTGTGGTAAATTAAATAAAATAGTGTCTTTCAATAAGTATAATTTATAATCTACTTTGAATAAAACAATTTCTGTATTATTCAAAGTAGATTATAGGCTTTACTTCTGCAGTTTGACGATATTCAGCCTTAAAAGTAATATATCATATCATTAACAAAATCAGTAACAAATGTGACTAATAATTATTATTGACAAAGAATTGTTAACAAAGTTTTTCCTGTAGTGATTAGATACTTGAACCAGCCATTACCTACTACCTTATCAAACCAAACCGGACAAAAGTCATCACATAGATCAAGTATATAATGTTAAATATAAAAGTAATTCCGTTAATGGTTTTTTATATTTACACGAATACTACACATTGAATTAAATAATTTTACGGATGTTATCGCCATGTTTCCCGTGCTCAAGCACCCGAAATATCGGTAATTAAAAGAACTAACAAAGTTAAATTTAATTTCGTTTTATTTAGTTCACTAAATTTCTCATTCTGATATTCATAATTATTTTCTGGCTTACAACAATATAATTACTCATTCTATAAGGTTTTAAGAATATTTAATTATTATTTAATTTTAGATATAAATTAAATGTTAATTGTTTACGTTAAGGACATTTATTTGTTTATTTTTGTATAACTTTTGCCCGCGACTCCTTCTAATCAACAAGTTGTACAAAAGCTTATCATTATTTAGTTGTAGTATGTACGTAATTAGCCTATCTTAAGTCCACTGATGAACATACGACTAGGTACACCTCTCTTATCCCCTCGAATGTCGCGGTTATTTTGGCCAATATGGCGCATCTGTCAAACACTTCCTGAAGTACTTCCAGACTACTTCCTTTCTTCTTCATTAATATGACTATTTCCAAGACATTTTGTATGAAAGGTATATTAAAGGTATATTAAAATCATATACCAATAGAAACATTATTAAATAAGCTATCAGATTATGTATAACTTGAATACAGGTTAACTTCAAAAGCAATACTAATTTGAAAGTGAAAGTAAGAAAAGTGTTTTTCCCCAATTTTTTTACAAAGGTGTAATAAATGTAAAGGTTTAGGTGTCTATTGTCACCGTTACCGTTACCGCCTATTAAAGTCCACTGCTGAACACAGGCCTCCCGATATATTGCCTCATAGGACGATATTTTCCATAGTTGTCATGCTTGGCAAGAGGGTTGGCAAGGTGGGGGGTTGGCACCGATGTTTTTTTTGACGTTATTAGATTAACGCTGCTGCCAATCTGCATTTCCTTCTGTCGCTTCTTTCGACACCCACAGGATGATATGGGGTAGTTCTAACACCGCCTCTACACGGAATAGGAAATGTCTATATTGTAATCCTCATCATCATCATCATCATCATAATCATCTTTACAGGCCCCACTGGATGGAGTAGCGACCTGGTAAGATTTATATATGATACTTAATTACTGTTCGCTGAACTGATCGCAATATTTACCGCGAGTATAAAACTGGTCTACGGATTGTATAATTTAAGAATTTGAATGACATATTATATTTAAGAAAGATATTTATTTCCTAGTCATATTTAAAGATTTTCTTTTATTTGTATTCTTAAACCTCGATGGCGACAAATATGTATTCACCAAACTTTAGTAAAAGGGTTTATTTTTCAAAAACTTGTTGAACTTGACTTTTCTTCCAATTGAATGGAGCGTAGTATAAAAACGCTACTGTAGATGCGATTAAAGCATCAGTTTGTTTTACTCGTTTCGTCGTCCGCATCTATATTAACACAGACCACGATGAATTCGCTGGTGGTGTTATTTTCAGTGCTAGCATTAGCAGCCAGTAAACCCTCGCATCTCGAGGGTAGCTTAACATACTCAGTACCATCTCCATCTGGTTATATTTCACAATCACGCATTGATGTCCAGACATCACCGTCTTTTGTGGCCAGAGCTGATTTTGCGCCAGTTTCTCGTACTTTTGTAAGCGGACCAGTTCCTGCAGCCGTGGGCGCTGCCGCGGCCTATACACAAGAATCCAGAGTCGACATTAAATCATCGCCTGCCGTAGTCAAGACCGTAGAGACCTCACCAGTGGCTTACAGTGCACCAATTGCCGTCACAGCTGCCGTCGCGGGCCCTGCTGCGTTCTCACAACAATCTCGTGTAGATATTAAGAGTGCACCTGCTCTGGTAAATACTGTTGCTGCTGCTCCCGTCGCATATAGTGGTTCTTTATTGACTCCTGCAGCTATTGCAACTCCGGCGGCATCTTCATCATACCAGACCAGATACGACATTAAATCATCTCCTGCTGTCATAAGCCGGTTTGAGACATCTCCCCCAAATCTATACTGCGTCTTTCGCTTCACCGACAGCTTTTTCTGCCCCTGCAGCAACTTCTTATCAATCTCGTGTTGATGTAAAGTCCGCTCCTGTTGCGATTGAAGGCTATGGAGCTACTCCTTTGGTATATAATGCTCAAGCTGATGTGGCTTCCCGTGTAGCTATTTCAGCACCAGTAGCATCTTCTTACCAGTCACGTGTCGATGTGAAAACTTCACCTGCAGTTGTAAGCACGATTAAAACAGCACCTATTACTGCAACTCCTGCAGCATCGTCTTATCAATCACGTGTTGAAGTAAAATCCTCCCCCGCCATCATCCGTAATTTTGAAGCAACTCCAGTAGCTTACGGAGCTTCTTTTACCTACCCAGCTGCTTTTGCTGTCGCAGCTCCTGCATCGTACCAATCTCGTGTTGAATATAAATCGTCTCCTACCATTGTCAAAACTGTTGCAACAGGTCCCATTGCGTATGGAGCGGTAGCAGCTTCAGCCGCCGTTGCAACTCCTGTTTCCATCTCAAAAGAGTCCCGTGTTGACATTAAATCTTCTCCCGCTATTGTCAGTGCCATATCAACTGCGCCAGTTTTATACAGAACCAGCGAATACAGAGCACCATATGCCTCATACGATACCCGTTTTGATGCTGGATACGGATCAGGCATTGCTTCTCAGACATTCATCAGAAGTGACAACATTGCGCGCGGTGCTATTGTTGCACCAGCTTACACCACATCAGCGATCGCAACACCAGCTGTGCCTCTTGATACACCTGAAGTAGCCGCTGCCCGAGCTGCACATTTTGAGGCCAAGGCCTTAGCTGAAGGACATCGTATTCGCAAACGTTCTGCAGCTTTATATGGAGCCGCCCCTGTTGTATCGACTTATTCAGCACCATTGATCTCCGCCTACTATGCTTCCCCATTCACCTATTCATCGCCCGTGTCTTGGTCAACTCCGTTCATCACAAACGTGCGTTCTTGGTAATACAAGGAAGAGAGAAAAGGCTATATACTGATGCTGACGAACGAACGAACGAAAAATACAACTAAATTTCAAAAATAATAAACATAAACAAAATTTTATCAGTTTTTAATTTTATCCTCAGACATACTCCGAATATCTTAATTAAATATTTCCCTGTTATGTTGACATTATAACCTCGCTGAAAGATATATAATGGAATACACAATATGATATACAATAAACTGAAAGATAAACAATACCAAGTGTCTTGCACCCTAGACGCTGGGGTGCATCATCGGTCTGCGTTCTTTTTCCGTTATGATGTATACAAAATGCATATACCGCTGTCTATCGAGGGCTACAAGCTTTTGCAGGTGTTTCCTAAGTTGCCTCCTATTAAAACCGCAGGATGAGACGATGGATTAATAAAGTAAAATAAAATAAAAATACCAAGCAAATCTGTTTGTTTTCTTTATATTTTAAAATTAATATGCCAATATTATTTATATTAAACTTTCTCCGCAATGACACTTTACTTTCTTACTTTTACACATTTACATTGGCATTTCAATTGAATTTGACAACGATACCATGAGAATTATTTGCCTCAATTGATCCTATATGAGAAATGTATATATATATATATATATATATATATATATATATATATATATATATATATATATATATATATATATATATATAAAAGAGAATAACATAGGTGGCATGTCAGACGCATGGGGTGAATATCATTCAGGCCGTTAGTTCAACGGCCGTTTAGTAAACATTATAGGATGTTAACCGAAAGGCCAATTAAGTTAGTTAACTGCGGCATTTACACAAGTTAAGAAAATCTACAAAAAGCCTGTTTTATCCAAGCATTAATATCTTTTAAATAATCATCCAATTATATTAACCTTTTTTCATGGCAATGCTTTTTATATGTACCATAAATTTATATTATATGGAATATTGTTATAAAAGATAGCGAGATTTTAGGCATACTCACTGGGCGGTTATCACTTACCAACAGGTGAGCCGTATGCTCGTTTCCGCTTCTATAAAAGAAGTAGAAAAATAGTTATACATCTATCCGAATATGAGACAGTACTTTGTAACAGCAAGTTTAGATTAATTACGTGTATGAAATTTATAATCACTCATTTTATCAAAAGTATTAAAATAGTTTTTAACGTCTACACAAACATAAACAATATGTCTGTCTTTTATATCGAATTTAGTCATGAATAACCGTTTCCTGAAATTTTTGTTTGTCTGTCTGCCTGTCCATGTGTCCGGACTAGTCTTTGGAATGTGATGGAATTTGATAGAATGTGAACTGTGATGAAACTTTAAAAACAGGCAGAAAACAAGAGAGATATAGGCTATATTTTATTCCAAAAATTTCCAAAAAAGATTTTTGTAAAATCGAAATATTGATAAATAAATTGAAATAAAATAAAAAAATGATCGATAAATAATTGCAAAAAAAATCTGAATGACAACACGATTAGTGAAACAAACCTCCCTTAGTGGGTAAAATAAACAGTGGACTAGGTTATTGTAACAGTGTAATATGTACCACCGCGTTCGGGAAATTACGACACATCTTCTCGTCAGGTACCTACCTCAATCTCTGAAAACTAAAGTATACAACCAGTGCGTGTTGCCAGTGATGACTTACGGATCAGAGACGTGGTCCTTCACTGCTGGCCGTATGAGGAACGCTCAAGGTCGCTCAGCGAGCTATGGAGAGGGCGTTATGCTCGGAGTTTCTCTGCGTGATAGACTCAGAAATGAGGTTTAACGTGCTTTCCGAGACACGGGGGTGAGACACCGCCAACTTCCTGACTCTGGCAGCTACTGAGAATTTCTTAACGGAAAAACTCAATAATTGATTTTTGGCCTGACCCGGGATTCGAAACCAGGACCTCGTGATCAGCAGTCGCACTAATACAACCACTAGACCAACGAGGCAGCCTTAAAATATAGTACTAGGCTTCACTAAAAGTATTGGGAATGGATTATTTCCACTGTTCCTGTCATAATTTTAATTAAAAACTCCTTGGTTTTAAAAATTGAATACCATTTATTTATTTAAAAAAAGATTTTCGATCTTGTCACAAGGTTTTGTCAAACTTGTTTAGCCGTTGAGAAAATGGAATTGACTCGAGAAAATTCAAGAGCGATGATTTATTATGATTTTCGAATTGGTTTAACACAAAAACAGTGTGCTGACTGGATGATTTCTGCATTTGGTGATGAAGCCCCATCCAAAACCACAATTTATCGCTGTTTTGCTGAATTTCAACGTGGACGTGTCAAGCTCAGTGATGATCCCCGTCAAGGTCGTCCAAAAACTGCAGTCACCCAAGAAAACGTCGATTCTGTGCGTTAGCTGATTGAGGAAGATCGACATGTGACATACCGCGAAATTAAGGCTACTTTAGACATTGGCATGAATCAAATACAAATAATCTTGCATGAACAATTAGGTGTAAAAAAGTTGTTTTCCCGATGGATACCGCATTCGCTCTGTGTAGAGCAAAAAGCGGCTCGCGTTACTTGGTGCGTCAGAACTCTCAAAAGATTCCACGCAGGATCCTCAAATACTGTATACAACATCGTATCAGGTGACGAATCCTGGATATATGCGTACGAACCCGAAACAAAAAACCAGTCACGAGTTTGGGTGTTCGAAAATGAGTTAAAGCCAACAAAAATTGTTCGTTCACGGAGTGTTGCAAAAAAAAATGATGGCCACGTTTGTCTCCAAAACCGGCCTTTTTTATAGGATAGGGTGACAAACGAGCACACAGTCCACCTGATGGTAAGTGGTTGCTGTGGCCCATAGACATCCACATCCATCCTCGACTACGAATCAAAACGCAGATGTGCTGTCACCCGTGAGGACTAAGATGGAATGCCTCGTTTCCAGCAAAAAGGGTCTCCGGTTCTCTACACTCACCATACGAAATACAGCAGCATTAAGCTACTATTTCACGCTGGTATTCTGTGAGAGCGTGGTCCTTCCCCGGTCGAGCCGACCCATTCGTGCTACAACTATACTACTAATATAACTAACTAATATAATAATACTACTAATACTAATATAAGTCACTTCCTTGATTCCCGAAATTTTCAGTGCTGCCCTCGTAGTTAACAGTATGAAATATGTGTTATTAAACATTGTTTACATAAAAGTCGACATAATGGAACCGGTTAACCGCCGAGATAAGCAGCTCGGCGCAGCAGGCGGCCGGCCGGGTGATCCTACTTGAGTGTGTTATAGACAGTATGTTTTGATTATCGATATGATATTACGTTAGGTTTGATTTCATTAAAATGAGACTACTTGTTATTAAAGTTAAGAATTAAAGTATTGCTTATATTTATTCCTAATCGAATTTTAGTAAGTAGGTACCTATATTATTAATGAGGGTTGGTATTAAATACGCGTTCGTTGGTTTTCCGTAATAATTTCTAACTCTTGGTAATTCTAGTTTTGATTGAGTTACTTTCCATGTCGTTGTTTTATGATTCACTTTTATTTGTATTTCTTTGTTGGTAAATTTTTCAATTAATAGCCACATTTTTATTTTAATATGAACAGGCAAGATTTTACAATATTTAAATAAAGCTAATACATCGTCTCCGAAGCAGATTGATTTTTTAACTTTATCAGGTATTATTATTTTTAAAAGCCGAAGTTGTAGGCTGTATATTTTGTCCAAATATGTTTTGAATGTCCTACCATAGGTAGTGATCCCATATGAAATGATTGACTCTGTGAGTGCATTATATAGTCTGCTAGCTAAATGCATTCAAAGTTATCAAATATAATTATATAGTTATAATTTTAACAGTATTTATTTTCTTAAAATGTCTTATTGCATGGAAAATACTATGTGTGCTTACACATGAACGATGTTCTGTTATAAACAACCAAAAGTTTTGCAACCGTAACTCCCCACTAGTTGGAGTGACGACATGATTAAATACCCAAGTAATTGATGGATGCAAGTGCCTCTGGACCGGACTTTGTGGCAATCTATAGGGGAAGTCTAGGTTCAGCAGTTGAATCGTGATAGGCTGTCATGATAGTCATAATGATACATACATAATAATTCCGATAGTGAGAACCTAACTTTTAAATTGTTCCATATCCAAAAAATTACTCTTCTTTCAACTAAAACTTATTTACATTTCGTGTATGTAAAATAGTAAACTTATAAACTATATCAAATATAACACATTATTAGCAGATTCCGCGTCTTTTGACATTTTATTGCAGCTCTATTGCATAATCATAACAATACTGTGTGACAGCGACACAGAAGTTTGAAGGTGGCTCTGTAGCATTTTTATTGGTCATTAGTCGAGAAAACTGGTATATAAAACATCCCACGACGTGTATTAGGCATAAGTTGATCTAATTTCTTCGTTCAACGTACACAACGCAGAAAAAAATGTACAAGCTGGTGTCGTTGTGCTTCGTGCTGGCTCTCGCGGCAGCCAAGCCTGGATACGTGGTGCCTTTAACGTATACTGCTGTGCCAGCTGTCAGTTCTGTGTCTCAATACAGTACGAGCGTGGTTCATGGATCGTCATTGATCGCACCAACTGTATACGGTACTCCATATGTTGCTTCAGCTGTTGTACCCGTTGGCGTTCATTCTTGGTAAAAACAAATCAAATCTATGTCTCCTTACAACGATGTATAAATTCTACGCAATGAAATTCTACTTAAATAAATTATTTTATAATAGTTTTGCTTTTTTCTACCTACTACACAAGAATTATAAGTGGTAATACAAAATATAGTTGAAACATTATTATTTTCAAGGATCTGAAACATGAAGATGTTTTTTATCTAGTAATAGCTAAAATAATATAATAGCATTTTACTGTAATATATAAGCACCCGGTAGAATAACAAGAATAATTAATTACTTAAATAATTCATAAATTATGATAAAAAGACCATAGAGCATAATTTATGCATAATAAAAAAACTAACTATGAGATCTAGGAAATCCATACTGCAAATGTGTTTGTTCACGCACTCGTGCATAATCCTATCCTGCACAAATGGGTAGAACTAGCTGCCGTTACAAAAATCGGTCTGGGGGACATTATTAAATATCACATTCATCCATCCTCGTTTATTGTTTATCGCCCGGTAAATAGTTCATTGTTAGATACGTTCAATCAAACTTGACCACACTAAACAGGTGAATTGTTAACCGCAGTTTTAGACGCTACGCATTTTTTTTTTGCTTTTTCCCATCTCTCATCGAGCAATGTTTAGTGGAGTCGTGCGAATTCTACCGCGGAGTGAAGGGATGGATTACCTTTTACCGCTATCACTAAATTACTTTATAGGCAATTCGCTATCTCATTCAATATTACTTTGGCAAATTATTTTGCATTAAGAATTTCCTTTATTATAGAATAAGGGTGACAAACGAGCATACGGTCCACCTGTTGGTAAGTGGATACTGTGGCCCATAGACATCTACATATATCTTCAACTACGAATCAAAATACAGATACGGGTAATTTTATACTTTCGCGGTCCCTCGTTTTTGGCTCTAGAAAATCGAAAAATCATCCGATTTCGATGAATTATTTTTGTAAAATCTTCGTTTTTACTGTGGATTTATGAAAAAAATATGGAAAATATCACATCTGAAGATTTCATATAGTTTTATGACTTACGAAAATTTAAAAAAAAATTGAAAAATGTTTTTTATTAATTTTTCGCACTTAAAGTTTTTATATGGTTTTCTGACTTTAAAAGTTATCATAAACGCTCTAGAAAATCAAAATAATTATAAAAGTTAATATTTTGGTGTTTTATTGAGTGTAAGATCGAACAAAGCGAGCTATATATATATATATATATATATATATATATATATATATATATATATATATATATATATATATATATATATATATCATCATCATCATTACAGCCCTTCACAAGTCCACTGCTGAACGTAGGCCTCCACCAAGTAACGCCACAAAGCACGGTCAAATGTCTTTGACAGAATCCCAGCGTAATTATGTGTGAAGAATGAAGAATAATCTAACCCAAATCTAATCTTATCCCGCGGGTAGCGTGGGAACGAAATGGGCAGCGTCACATCTATACAAATAAATAAAACTGAAGTGTCTGTTTGTAATGTCAAAATAACAGCTTTTTACTAAGTGCATATAAAAATATACATATACGGTACTAATAACAAAAACACAATTTTTACAATTTTTGTCTCTCTGTCTATTTGTACCGGCTAATTTCCGAAACGACTGGACTGATTTTGACGGGACTTTCACTGGCAGATAGTTGATGATAGGAGTAATTTACTAAGGCTACTTAAACTTTAATACATAATTGGATTTCGCGAAAAAAAATTAAAACCCTAAATTACATGCGTGCTAAGCCGTGGAAACAACTAGTACCTAATCAAACTTTAATAATAATCAAGATTCGAGGTTGGAAAATCGGATGATTTATTCTTTTTTCTAGAGCCAAAAAACGAGGGGACCGCGATAGTATAAAATTAGCCAGATGCGTTTTCAACCCCTGAGTACTGAGATGGAATGCCTTGTTTCCAGTAAAAAGTATCTCCGGTTCTCTACACGCATCATACGAAACACAGCTGCATTAAGCTGCTATTTTACGCTGATATTCTGTAAGAGCATGGTCCCACCCCGGTTGAGCCGACCCATTCGTGCTGCAACCACAATATAGCTGCAGTATGGCTCTACCATGTAAAAAAACCTCCATACCGAATGTAGGTCACGGCGTCTAGTTTTAAAGAAGGCTACCCATCTGCGCGGGAACTGATTATAGTGCCCAAGTATATGCGAAAGCACAAGTGCACTTTCTATTTCCTCACTTTTAAAGTCTGATAGGCCAGTAATCAATGCTGTCTCGGCAGCAACGCAAAATCAGGAATTTTCATTTAGTAAAAACCAAAATTAGGGACTTTTTATGTGCTAATTAGGTGCCAAGTTTAAAATCTAGGTGCTCTAAACTTTTCACTGCAACGAACTGTTGAAATTTGCATTGCTATCGCTACATAAACGAAAATAGATATACGATAAATATTAATAGCGAAGAATTAAGTGCTAAGTAAGTACTGCAAGTATAAGGCGCCCCTAATAAAAATAAAGTTGTTATTCAGAACAAAGCAGATTCAAAAATTAATTCTTCAGAAAAATCTGAATATATATATATATATATATATATATATATATATATATATATATATATATATATATATATCTAGCTTGCCAGGCAGACGTTGTTCTGCCCTTTTCGACGACCCTTTGTCGTGTCCTATTTAAAATCCTTAAATCATTAATTCACAAAAAATAATTGTGGGTCACTCATGGGCAAAAAACTATCCTATCTCTCAAGTTGAGCTAAACTGCACTGCACAAATTTGATTAAAATCGGTTAAGTAGTGTAGGGGAGTGGCTTAGCATTTATTTTGGAAGAAACAAGAGTTTATATGGCCAACTAATGATAATTTCCCGTCTGAATTACCTCCATGAATACAGGGGAAAATCGTACTACATGTATAACGTTTTTAAAAATAAAATGAAGATTGCTTGTGCAAATATCATTCATACTGGAGGAAGGCTTCCAAGTTATAGTGGCCGTGTAGTCATGCCGTAGAATCTACTAGCTTATAACATCACGCGGCTGTCACAATAGACAAGACTTACTTTCTTATAGTAATACTTAACACAATAAAATAACATGTATCATTGTTATTAATTTAAAAAAAATATTAATTGTTTTTTTACAGAATAAGGTCGCCAAACGAGTCCACAGTCCACCCGATGGTAAGTGGATTATTTTGTGGTTAAATATAGTTCCTGTTTTATAAATTTGCTAATTCATTTATCTGTCATAGAGGGAATCCAATTAGTAGCATATTGAGTTGTATGTTTATGTCTATTTCTAAATTTCTGAAAGAAAATAATAAAATGTATTTATTTATTACATCACAAGTCTTCTGTTGAACATAGGCCTCTCCCATAGAATGCATTTATTTATTATATAAATGCCATGTTTGGTTTTCCAACCTCGGATCTTTATAATTATTAAAGTTTAATTAGATACTAGTTGTTTCCACGGCTTAGCACGCATGTAATTTAGGGTTTTAATTTTTTTTTTCGCGGAATTCTAAATATGTTTTAAAGTTAAAGTAGCCTTAGTAAATTACTCCTAGCATCAACTATCTGCCAGTGAAAGTCCCGTCAAAATCAGTCCAGTCGTTTCGGAAATTAGCCGGTACAAATAGACAGACAGGCAAAAATTGTAAAAATTGTATTTTTGTTATAAGTACTGTATATGTGTACTTTTATATGCATTAAGTAAGAAGCTGTTATTTTGACATTACAAACAGACACTTCAGTTTTATTTATTTGTATAGAAGTGACGCTGCCCATTTCGTTCCCACGCTAACCGCGGGATAAGATTAGATTTGGGTTAGATTATTCTTCATTCTTCACACATAATTACGCTGGGATTCTGTCAGACATTTAAGATATATATATATATATCTTAAATGTCTTTGGATTCTGTGAAAGCGTGGTCGAGTTGACCCGACCCATTCGCGCTGCAACCATATGAAAAATACATACATATATACAATAAATAATCGTAATCTGTGTCTTCCAACTTACATTAAACGGTTGGATTAATGCTATATCTAAATTAGTAAATTGGTTTAACGTTAATAATTTGCAATTAAATGGCACTAAAACTAAATTTCTGAAATTCATAACTCCAAATGTCAAATATCTAAACACTAATGCAATTGTAAATGGGGAGGACCTGGATCTTGTCGAGACCACCTGCAGTACACCTGCATACTTGACCCGCAGTTGTAAGTACGATTAAAACATAACCTATTACTATAGTGCACCAGTTACTTCTACAATCTCTCCGCCAGTTACTGTTGCAACTCATGCAGCATCGTTTTATCAATCACGTGTTTTTCTTGGAATGACACTAGACGCGAAGCTTCAATGGGACCCCCGTATATCGAAACTAGTAAGCAGACTTAGTTCTTCAGCATATGCTGAAAAAAGATCTTACCAATGTTTAAAAACAACTAGTAAAGTAAAGTTACAGCCTATATACGTCCCACTGCTGGGCACAGGCCTCCGCTCATTTCTGAGAGGGTTTTAGGGCAAGGAATTGTCCGCCGCGCTGCCCCAGTGCGTATTGGCGAACTTCACATGTCTTCGAAATATTTTTTTTTCTTTATTTCTCTGACATGCAGGTTTCCTCACGATGTTTTCCTTCACCGCCGAGCACGTGGTAAATCAGCACTTAAAATTGCAATTAACAATTTCATTGGTGCCGGCGGGGATCCAACCCGGTTAGCTCGCGTACTACAGCGAGCGCTAACCATCTGAGCTACCACGGCTCAAAAAAAAACTATACTTATTACTTATTTAGCTATTTCCATAGCATAATGTCGTATCGTATTTTGCTAATGGGACCACGCGATTAACACTGAAATTATATTTGTTTTACAGAAAAGGGTTATAAAATCAATCTATGACTTAAAACCTAAAGTGTAGCTCAGACAAAAATTTAAGGAAATTAATATATTAACTTTGGACTCTCAATACATTTATAAAAATGTATTGAGAGTCCAAATTACATATAATTATTTTTTATGTACATAAAAACAAAATTAGTTGTAAAAAATCAGTGATAATCATTCTGTAAATACTAAGAAGAGACACAAACTAGTAGTAGCAGTTACTCCACTGCACCGAGTCAGTAACTCATTCTTTTAAAAACAAAATTCCAGAAAATATTGAAACTTTGTTGAATAACATTTGTATAAATAGGGTTATTATAATATTAAAGTAACTCATAATATTATTGTAAGCTGTTATTATTATTTTTTACAAAAAAATTTAATCTTACGTTCTTTCCAGAGCAGATGTTTTTTTTTTCTTGGAACCTGTGATAAATTAAATAAAATACTGTCTTTCAATAAGTATAATTTATAATCTACTTTGAATAAAACAATTTCTGTATTCAAAGAAGATTACAGGCTTTACTTCTGCAGTTTGACGATATTCAGCCTTAAAAGTAAAATATCATATCATTAACCAAATCAGTAACAAATGTGACTAATAATTATTATTGACAAAGAATTGTTAACAAAGTTTTTCCTGTAGTGATTAGATACTTGAACCAGCCATTACCTACTACCTTATCAAACCAAACCGGACAAAAGTCATCACATAGATCAAGTATATAATGTTAAATATAAAAGTAATTCCGTTAATGGTTTTTTATATTTACACGAATACTACACATTGAATTAAATTATTTTACGGATGTTATCGCCATGTTTCCCGTGCTCAAGCACCCAAAATATCGGTAATTAAAAGAACTAACAAAGTTAAATTTAATTTAGTTTTTTTTAGTTCACTAAATTTCTCATTCTGATATTCATAATTATTTTCTGGCTTACAACAATATAATTACTCATTCTATAAGGTTTTAAGAATATTTAATTATTATTTAATTTTAGATATAAATTAAATGTTAATTGTTTACGTTAAGGACATTTATTTGTTTATTTTTGTATAACTTTTGCCCGCGACTCCTTCTAATCAACAAGTTGTACAAAAGCTTATCATTATTTAGTTGTAGTATGTACGTAATTAGCCTATCTTAAGTCCACTGATGAACATACGACTAGGTACACCTCTCTTATCCCCTCGAATGTCGCGGTTATTTTGGCCAATATGGCGCATCTGTCAAACACTTCCTGAAGTACTTCCAGACTACTTCCTTTCTTCTTCATTAATATGACTATTTCCAAGACATTTTGTATGAAAGGTATATTAAAGGTATATTAAAATCATATACCAATAGAAACATTATTAAATAAGCTATCAGATTATGTATAACTTGAATACAGGTTAACTTCAAAAGCAATACTAATTTGAAAGTGAAAGTAAGAAAAGTGTTTTTTCCCCAATTTTTTTACAAAGGTGTAATAAATGTAAAGGTTTAGGTGTCTATTGTCACCGTTACCGTTACCGCCTATTAAAGTCCACTGCTGAAAACAGGCCTCCCGATATATTGCCTCATAGGACGATATTTTCCATAGTTGTCATGCTTGGCAAGAGGGTTGGCAACCGATGTTTTTTTTGACGTTATTAGATTAACGCTGCTGCCAATCTGCATTTCCTTCTGTCGCCTCTTTCGACACCCACAGGATGATATGGGGTAGTTCTAACACCGCCTCTACACGGAATAGGAAATCTCTATATTGTAATCCTCACCATCATCATCATCATAATCATCTTTACAGGCCCCACTGGATGGAGTTGCGACCTAGTAAGATTTATATATGATACTTAATTACTGTTCGCTGAACTGATCGCAATATTTACTGCGAGTATAAAACTGGTCTACGGATTGTATAATTTAAGAATTTGAATGACATATTATATTTAAGAAAGATATTTATTTCCTAGTCATATTTAAAGATTTTCTTTTATTTGTATTCTTAAACCTCGATGGCGACAAATATGTATTCACCAAACTTTAGTAAAAGGGTTTATTTTTCAAAAACTTGTTGAACTTGACTTTTCTTCCAATTGAATGGAGCGTAGTATAAAAACGCTACTGTAGATGCGATTAAAGCATCAGTTTGTTTTACTCGTTTCGTCGTCCGCATCTATATTAACACAGACCACGATGAATTCGCTGGTGGTGTTATTTTCAGTGCTAGCATTAGCAGCCAGTAAACCCTCGCATCTCGAGGGTAGCTTAACATACTCAGTACCATCTCCATCTGGTTATATTTCACAATCACGCATTGATGTCCAGACATCACCGTCTTTTGTGGCCAGAGCTGATTTTGCGCCAGTTTCTCGTACTTTTATAAGCGGACCAGTTCCTGCAGCCGTGGGCGCTACCGCGGCCTATACACAAGAATCCAGAGTCGACATTAAATCATCGCCAGCCGTAGTCAAGACCGTAGAGACCTCACCAGTGGCTTACAGTGCACCAATTGCCGTCACAGCTGCCGTCGCGGGTCCTGCTGCGTTCTCACAACAATCTCGTGTAGATATTAAGAGTGCACCTGCTCTGGTAAATACTGTTGCTGCTGCTCCCGTCGCATATAGTGGTTCTTTATTGACTCCTGCAGCTATTGCAACTCCGGCGGCATCTTCATCATACCAGACCAGATACGACATTAAATCATCTCCTGCTGTCATAAGCCGGTTTGAGACATCTCCCCAAATCTATACTGCGTCTTTCGCTTCACCGACAGCTTTTTCTGCCCCTGCAGCAACTTCTTACCAATCTCGTGTTGATGTAAAGTCCGCTCCTGTTGCGATTGAAGGATATGGAGCTACTCCTTTGGTATATAATGCTCAAGCTGATGTGGCTTCCCGTGTAGCTATTTCAGCACCAGTAGCATCTTCTTACCAGTCACGTGTCGATGTGAAAACTTCACCTGCAGTTGTAAGCACGATTAAAACAGCACCTATTACTGCAACTTGCAGCATCGTCTTATCAATACGTGTGAAGTAAAATCCTCCCCCGCCATCATTCGTAATTTTGAAGCAACTCCAGTAGCTTACGGAGCTTCTTTTACCTACCCAGCTGCTTTTGCTGTCGCAGCTCCTGCATCGTACCAATCTCGTGTTGAATATAAATCGTCTCCTACCATTGTCAAAACTGTTGCAACAGGTCCCATTGCGTATGGAGCGGTAGCAGCTTCAGCCGCCATTGCAACTCCTGTTTCCATCTCAAAAGAGTCCCGTGTTGACATTAAATCTTCTCCCGCTATTGTCAGTGCCATATCAACTGCGCCAGTTTTATACAGAACCAGCGAATACAGAGCACCATATGCCTCATACGATACCCGTTTTGATGCTGGATACGGATCAGGCATTGCTTCTCAGACATTCATCAGAAGTGACAACATTGCGCGCGGTGCTATTGTTGCACCAGCTTACACCACATCAGCGATCGCAACACCAGCTGTGCCTCTTGATACACTTGAAGTAGCCGCTGCCCGAGCTGCACATTTTGAGGCCAAGGCCTTAGCTGAAGGACATCGTATTCGCAAACGTTCTGCAGCTTTATATGGAGCCGCCCCTGTTGTATCGACTTATTCAGCACCATTGATCTCCGCCTACTATGCTTCCCCATTCACCTATTCATCGCCCGTGTCTTGGTCAACTCCGTTCATCACAAACGTGCGTTCTTGGTAATACAAGGAAGAGAGAAAAGGCTATATACTGATGCTGACGAACGAACGAACGAAAAATACAACTAAATGTCAAAAATAATAAACATAAACAAAATTTTATCAGTTTTTAATTTTATCCTCAGACATACTCCGAATATCTTAATTAAATATTTCCCTGTTATGTTGACATTATAACCTCGCTGAGAGATATATAATGGAATACAAAATATGATATACAATAAACTGAAAGATAAACAATACCAAGTGTCTTGCACCCTAGACGCTGCTGTGCATCATCGGTCTGCGTTCTTTTTCCGTTATGATGTATACAAAATGCATATACCGCTGTCTATCGAGGGCTACAAGCTTTTGCAGGTGTTTCCTAAGTTGCCTCCTATTAAAACCGCAGGATGAGACGATGGATTAATAAAGTAAAATAAAATAAAAATACCAAGCAAATCTGTTTGTTTTCTTTATATTTTAAAATTAATATGCCAATATTATTTATATTAAACTTTCTCCGCAATGACACTTTACTTTCTTACTTTTACACATTTATATTGAGCAGTAATTCAATTGAATTTGACAACGATACCATGAGAATTATTTGCCTCAATTGATCCTATATGGGTGTCTACTATAGAAATGTATATATATATATATATATATATATATATATATATATATATATATATATATATATATTTTTAAAAGAGAATAACATAGGTGGCATGTCAGACGCATGGGGTGAATATCATTCAGGCCGTTAGTTCAACGGCGCCGTTTAGTAAACATTATAGGATGTTAACCGAAAGGCCAATTAAGTTAGTTAACTGCGGCATTTACACAAGTTAAGAAAATCTACAAAAGCCTGTTTTATCCAAGCATTAATATCTTTTAAATAATCATCCAACTATATTAACCTTTTTTCATGGCAATGCTTTTTATATGTACCATAAATTTATATTATATAGAATATTGTTATAAAAGATAACGAGATTTTAGGCATACCCACTGGGCGGTTATCACTTACCAACAGGTGAGCCGTATGCTCCTTTCCGCTTCTATAAAAGAAGTAGAAAAATAGTTATACATCTACCCGAAAATGAGACAGTACTTTGTAACAGCAAGTTTAGATTAATTACTTGTATGAAAGTTATAATCACTCATTTTATCAAAAGTATTAAAATAGTTTTCAACGTCTACACAAACATAAACAATATGTCTGTCTTTTATATCGAATTAAGTCATGAATAACCGTTTCCGGAAATTTTTGTTTGTCTGTCTGCCTGTCCATGTGTCCGGACTAGTCTTTGGAATGTGATGGAATTTGATGGAATGTGAACTGTGATGAAACTTTAAAAACAGGCAGAAAACAAGAGAGATATAGGCTATATTTTATTCCAAAAATTTCCAAAAAGATTTTTGTAAAAGCGAAATATTGATAAATAAATTGAAATAAAATAAAAAAATGATCGATAAATAATTGCAAAAAAATGTATGCTGTAATGATGATGATGATGAATTTGTACCACCAGGAGACGATTAGTAGGCAAAAGTAGACGAAAAGATTTCAAAGTGTCCACTTTTCCCAACTTTAGGTGGGAAATAGTGGAATAAACCTGGCGAAACCGGGTCGGGTTGCTGTAAGTAAAATAGATGATATTATCTAGTTTCAGTAGCAGTGAAAACATTTCATTTGTTTAAAAAGATCCTCAGTGAGAAAGAGTTCCCTAATCTGATATCTTTTAAGACACGAATGGCTTTTCTGAAGTTCATATAATAGCTATACCATGAAAATAACTAAAATAAGCCACCCTTGCTGTATCTGTATCTATTAACAGACATGTTTTTTATAAATTTGTTTTTTTTTATTTAAATTTATTACTTTTTATTTCAATGATTAATATACATTGCAACATTTACATTTAAAACGCTATATCTTCCCTAGTTACAAAGTTTATTCTTGCGTGTGCACTTTTATAGTAAGGCTAGCCAAGTTTTGGCACCAATCATTCAGTAGTTCCAGAGTTTAATAACAAATATACTTGTACGTTTACATAAATACTTTCACCGTTTTAATATAATTATTGCACATATGTGAGTGAACAACGTAAACCTGTATTGCGACATAGAATGAGAACAGTATTCCACTCGGGTGAAACCGAAGAGCGCAGTTAGTGAATATATATAAAAAATGTTGTTGCTGAATATATAAATACGTTACCGATGTATAAAGCAGAAGAGTGCTTGTTTTTAAATACAATGGTATGTCATCAAACTGATTTCGATCCTGTCGTGTCCACTAAAATATTATTTTAAGATTTGCTAATTTATCACGTGTCCTCCAGACCAAATTTCGGTCACGGCGGCCAGCCCCAACTGAGACTGGCCATCGTCGCGGGACAGGATTATAGTGCCCAAGTGTATGCGCAAGCACAGGTGCACTCTCTATTCCCTCACTCTCATAATCCGATGGGACGGTAAACCGACACGACCGGAGAGAGATCAGGCGCAGGACCAACGGTTTTACGTGCTTTCCGAGACACGGGGGTGAGACACCGCCAACTTCTTGACTCTGGCAGCTACTGAGAATTTCTTAACGGAAAAACTCAATAATTGATTTTTTGGCCTGACCCGGGATTCGAAACCAGGACCTCGTGATCAGCAGTCGCACTAATACAACCACTAGACCAACGAGGCAGCCTTAAAATATAGTACTAGGCTTCACTAAAAGTATTGGGAATGGAATATTTCCACTGTTCCTGTCATATTAAAATCATTTTAATTAAAAACTCCTTGGTTTTAAAAATTGAATACCATTTATTTATTTAAAAAAAGATTTTCGATCTTGTCACAAGGTTTTGTCAAACTTGTTTAGTCGTTGAGAAAATGGAATTGACTCGAGAAAATTCAAGAGCGATGATTTATTATGATTTTCGAATTGGTTTAACACAAAAACAGTGTGCTGACTGGATGATTTCTGCATTTGGTGATGAAGCCCCATCCAAAACCACAATTTATCGCTGTTTTGCTGAATTTCAACGTGGACGTGTCAAGCTCAGTGATGATCCCCGTCAAGGTCGTCCAAAAACTGCAGTCACCCAAGAAAACGTTGATTCTGTGCGTAAGCTGATTGAGGAAGATCGACATGTGACATACCGCGAAATTCAGGCAACTTTAGACATTGGCATGAGTCAAATACAAATAATCTTGCATGAACAATTAGGTGTAAAAAAGTTGTTTTCCCGATGGATACCGCATTCGCTCTGTGTAGAGCAAAAAAGCGGCTCGCGTTACTTGGTGCGTCAGAACTCTCAAAAGATTCCACGCAGGATCCTCAAATGCTGTATACAACATCGTATCAGGTGACGAATCCTGGATATATGCGTACGAACCCGAAACAAAAAACCAGTCACGAGTTTGGGTGTTCGAAAATGAGTTAAAGCTAACAAAAATTGTTCGTTCACGGAGTGTTGCAAAAAAAATGATGGCCACGTTTGTCTCCAAAACCGGCCTTTTTTTATAGGATAGGGTGACAAACGAGCACACAGTCCACCTGATGGTAAGTGGTCATATATCCACCAACCAATTGAAAAGGAAGGAGGGGATTAAGAAAAGAAGGGAGGAATGGTCTCTTTTCGGGAGTGTGGCTGTGGCCCATAGACATCTACATCTATCCTCAAAATGCAGATGCGTTGTCACCCGTGAGGACTAAGATGGAATGCCTCGTTTCCAGTAAAAAGAGTCTCCGGTTCTCTACACTCACCATACGAAATACAGCAGCATTAAGCTACTATTTCACGCTGGTATTCTGTGAGAGCGTGGTCCTTCCCCGGTCGAGCCGACCCATTCGTGCTACAACTATACTACTAATATAACTGCAGCATGGCTCTACCACGTACGAATATTCCTCTTGACGGACAAAGAACGGTTAATGCAGAATGGTATGCTAGCATTTGTTTACCACAGGTCATTTCTGAACTCCGTAAAGAGAACTGCAACCGCCGCATCATCCTCCATCACAACAATGCGAGTTTTCACACCGCACACAGAACAAAAGTGTTTTTAGAGCAAGAAAACATTGAATTATTAGACCATCTGCCGTACAGCCCCGACCTAAGCCCTAATGATTTCTATACTTTCCCTAAAATAAAGAATAAATTACGTGGACAGAGATTTTCATCACCTGAAGAAGCTGTGAACGCCTATAAAACGGCCATTTTAGAGACCCCAACTTCCGAATGGAATGGTTGCTTCAATGATTGGTTCCATCGTATGGAAAAATATGTCAAATTTCACGGAGAATACTTCGAAAAGCAATAAATACATTTTTAAATAGTAATATTGTGTCACTTCCTTGATTCCCGAAATTTTCAGTGCCGCTCTCGTAGTTAACAGTATGAAGTATGTGTACATTGTTTACATAAAGGTCGACATAATGGAACCGGTTAACCGCCGAGATAAGCAGCTCGGCGCAGCAGGCGGCCGGCCGGGTGATCCTACTTGAGTGTGTTATAGACAGTATGTTTTGATTATCGATATGATATTACGTTAGGTTTGATTTCATTAAAATGAGACTACTTGTTATTAAAGTAAAGAATTAAAGTATTGCTTATATTTATTCCTAATCGAATTTTAGTAGGTACCTATATTATTAATGAGGGTTGGTATTAAATACGCGTTCGTTGGTTTTCCGTAATAATTTCTAACTCTTGGTAATTCTAGTTTTGATTGAGTTACTTTCCATGTCGTTGTTTTATGATTCACTTTTATTTGTATATCTTTGTTGGTAAATTGTTCAATTAATAGCCACATTTTTATGGTTCTTTTTAATATGAACAGGCAAGATTTTACAATATTTAAATAAAGCTAATACATCGTCTCCGAAGCAGATTGATTTTTTAATTTTATCAGGTATTATTATTTTTAAAAGCCGAAGTTGTAGGCTGTATATTTTGTCCAAATATGTTTTGAATGTCCTACCATAGGTAGTGATCCCATATGAAATGATTGACTCTGTGAGTGCATTATATCGGGTGTCCGGTAATGAATGGATAACCTTGAAATGTCTTATAGTACAACTTATGGCCGTCCTGAAAAAAATACGAAAAATAATATATCACAAGTAGTACCTTTGATATATTTTTTTTAAAGAAATGTCGATTCTTTTCTATCTTATTTTACTGTCTTGAAGACTATGACCAAAAATGAATGATTTCTATTGGTTTTTTGTTATATTATTATTATAAACTAACTGTGCTTATAGGTAAAATTTAAACAATATGAATAGCTTTTGCAGTTTTTATTTAAAAAAATTCGCAAATCAATTTATTTCTAAAAAACATGCAAAAAATATTATTTAAGCGAAGTTCAAACCTCTTGGGTATGAAAAAAATGTATGAATGTATGGGTGACCAATAATTTTACAATAATATCGATTTCGTGTAGATTTTATAATGGTATAATTCATAAATGTATCTTCCATAAATAGTGACTTATTGCCATTAATGTAGAAAAGGAGAAAATTTGACTAAGTAACAAAATTTGTAATATGGGAACATTTATTAAATTGAATTGTGTCTGATCATTGGGGATTAATAAAAAACAACATTTAAAATTAAAATATTTTATTTTTCGTTAATTTACAACAAATGTTCAAATTGTTTGCCTGACACTCTTATGCATGCCCTACATCTTCGGATAAATGATCTTCTGAGCAGTCTAGTGTACCGTCGCTCGCATATTTTTGATGCGGCTTCTCTGACACGACTGCGTAGTTCGTCCAAAGACCGCACGGGCTTACAGTATACTTCCTCTTTCAGAGAGCCCCAGTAAAAAAAATCCAATGGATTTAGATCCGGTGAACGTGGAGGCCACAAAATTGGCCCTAGACGTCCGATCCATCTATTTGGGTATCTGCTATTTAAATATGCACGAACCGGAACAGAATAATGCGCAGAACAACCGTCATTTTGCAGCCAATACGATTCCCTCAGCTCCTCGGGAACCTCTTGTAATAAATTGGGGAGATCATTTTGAAGAAACTCCAAATAACTTTGCCCCGTTAAATTCCCCCGGTAATTCAAATGGGCCAATTATCATACCATTTAATATTCCGGTCCAATAATTTATTTTGAATTGGTTGTGTCCTAAACCTGTCTTCACGCATAAGATGGGGATTTTCTAGTTCCCAACTATGTAAATTGTGTAAATTTAAGTAACCGTCTCTTTTAAGCGTTGACTCATCGCTCCACAAAATTTTATTAAAAAATTGCGGGTCTTCTTCCATCTTTGCCAGCATTTGCCGGCAAAACGCACTCTTGAGAGATAATCTCTTGGTTGGAGAGTTTGCACGCGTGTAACGTGGTAAGGGTGGAATTCGTTTTTCTTTAAAATATCGTGTACGGTCGATTTTCCCATACCTGTGCGTCGAGCTATTGCTCGCGTAGAGGTTGAAGGATCGTTTTCAATATCCTCAAGCACCACGTCTTCTACATCAGGACGAGCGATTCTTTCAGCGCTAGCAACACCGACACCACTACCCGGCATTCTTCCTTCAGAGTAACAACCGTGGACTCTTATAAATACACGCCAGTCTGGGTGGCGAGCATTAGGGTACCTCTCCCTATAAAGAGCTGCGGCTGCATTTGCGTTGCCTCTGCATTCTCCATAAATAAAATGCATGTTTGCATATTCTTGTGCCGTGTACTGATGACGTGGCATTTTGATAGGTACACAAAAGTCCAGTTTAGTCCAGAAACAAGCCAAATCGTCGAAAATATCACCAAACGCAAAACAAGTCCAAATCAATAAGAAAAACAAATAGTCCGGTAAAATAGCCAAGTGGTCGTTTTAACACTGATTTAAATAATTGCAAAGGAGACAAAATAAATACATGCGAAGTCGAGCAGGTCGTGTCACGCACTAAGTTCTCTTTTACATTTAGCTCTTCTCTCTCCCACTTACCCAATTCAGACCTCTCTTTGTCTAACACAAAAGGCAGCAGGTAGCAAATATGAAGGTCACACGACCCATTTCACGCTAGTAAAGTAACCATTTCAAGATTTAAATTGGTTATTTTATTACATTTAAATAAGTTAATTTCTAATACTTAATTTGGTTTCAATTTGTTTAAAAATAGCTGTTTTCATGTATGATCAACTCCTGATGTGTTTTTATTAATTCCCAATGATCAGAGACAATTCAATTTAAAAAATGATCCCATATTACAAATTTTGTTACTTAGTCAAATTTTCTCCTTTTCTACATTAATGGCAATAAGTCACTATTTATGGAAGATACATCTATGAATTATACCATTATAAAATCTACACGAAACCGATATTATTGTAAAATTATTGGTCACCCATACATTCATACATTTTTTTCATACCGAAGAGGTTTGAACTTCGCTTAAATAATATTTTTTGCATGTTTTTCAGAAATAAATTGATTTGCGAATTTTTTAAATAAACACTGCAAAAGCTATCCATATTGTTTACATTATACCTATAAGCACAGTTAGTGTATAATAATAATATAACAAAAAACCAATAGAAATCATTCATTTTTGGTCATAGTTTTCAAGACAGTAAAATAAGATAGAAAAGATTCGACTTTTCTTTAAAAAAAATATATCAAAGGTACTATTTGTGATATATTATTTTTCGTATTTTTTTCAGGACGGCCATAAGTTGTACTATAAGACATTTCAAGGTTATCCATTCATTACCGGACACCCTGTATAGTCTGCTAGCTAAATGCATTCAAAGTTATCAAATATAATTATATAGTTATAATTTTAACAGTATTTATTTTCTTAAAATGTCTTATTGCATGGAAAATACTATGTGTGCTTACACATGAACGATGTTCTGTTATAAACAACCAAAAGTTTTGCAACCGTAACTCCCCACTAGTTGGAGTGACGACATGATTAAATACCCAAGTAATTGATGGATGCAAGTGCCTCTGGACCGGACTTTGTGGCAATCTATAGGGGAGGTCTAGGTTCAGCAGTTGAATCGTGATAGGCTGTCATGATAGTCATAATGATACATACATAATAATTCCGATAGTGAGAACCTAACTTTTAAATTGTTCCATATCCAAAAAATTACTCTTCTTTCAACTAAAACTTATTTACATTTCGTGTATGTAAAATAGTAAACTTATAAACTATATCAAATATAACACATTATTAGCAGATTCCGCGTCTTTTGACATTTTATTGTAGCTCTATTGCATAATCATAACAATACTGTGTGACAGCGACACAGAAGTTTGAAGGTGGCTTTGTAGCATTTTTATTGGTCATTAGTCGATAAAACTATATAAAACATCCCACGACGTGTATTAGGCATAAGTTGAGCTAATTTCTTCGTTCAACGTACACAACGCAGAAAAAAATGTATAAGCTGGTGTCGTTGTGCTTCGTGCTGGCTCTCGCGGCAGCCAAGCCTGGATACGTGGTGCCTTTAACGTATACTGCTGTGCCAGCTGTCAGTTCTGTGTCTCAATACAGTACGAGCGTGGTTCATGGATCGTCATTGATCGCACCAACTGTATACGGTACTCCATATGTTGCTTCAGCTGTTGTACCCGTTGGCGTTCATTCTTGGTAAAAACAAATCAAATCTCTGTCTCCTTACAACGATGTATAAATTTCACGCAATGAAATTCTACTTAAATAAATTATTTTATAATAGTTTTGCTTTTTTCTACCTATTATACAAGAATCATAAGTGGTAATACAAAATATAGTTGAAACATTATTAATTTCAAGGATCTGAAACATGAAGATGTTTTTTATCTACTAATAGCTAAAATAATATAATAGCATTTTACTGTAATATATAAGCACCCGGTAGAATAACACGAATAATTAATTACTTAAATAATTCATAAGTTATAATAAAAAGACCATAGAGCATAATTTATGCATAATAAAACTAAGCTGACTCAAAAAAATGACTTTGAAACGGGATTTCGTTTTTGCATTTATAAATCCGAATTCTGCTCTTAATTGATGTTAGAATTATTAAAGCGAATAGACGCATATTAATTCATTAAAAATATCACAGTTGATTCTAATTTGCTATTTCAACTGACTGTGAGATCTAGGAAATACATACTGCAAATGTGTTTGTTCACACACTCGTGCATAATCCTATCCTGCACATATGGGTAGAACTAGCTGCCGTTACAAAAATCGGCCTGGGGGACATTACTAAATATCACATTCATTCATCCTCGTTTATTGTTTATCGCCCCGTATAGTTCATTGTTAGATACGTCCAATCAAACTTGACCACACTAAACAGGTGAATTGTTAACCGCAGTTTTAGACGCTACGCATTTTTTTTTTGCTTCTTCCCATCTCTCATCGAGCAATGTTTACTGTTTATGACGTATGCATAAATGAAATTGTTATAAGATTTTCTTCTACCGCCAATGAGACGAAGTGAAGGGATGGATTACCTTTTACCGCTATCACTAAATTACTTTATAGGCAAAAATAAGGGTGACAAACGAGCATACAGTCCACCTGATGGTAAGTGGATACTGTGGCCCATAGACATCTACATATATCTTCAACTACGAATCAAAATGCAGATACGGGTACTTTCGCGGTCCCTCGTTTTTGGCTCTAGAAAATCGAAAAATCATCCGATTTCGATGAATTTTTTTTGTAAAATCTTCGCTTTTACTGTGGATTTATGAAAAAAATATGGAAAATATCACATCTGAAGATTTCATATAGTTTTATGACTTTAAATTTGATCATAAATGCACTTCTTCCAATATAATCGTTCATAACTTTTTTGCTAAGCATTAAACGAAGTTTATATTTTTTTTGTTAATCTACACAAGAAAACGAAAATTTAAAAAAACATTGAAAAATGTTTTTTATTAATTTTTCGCACTTAAAGTTTTTATATGGTTTTCTGACTTTATATGTTATCATATACACTCTATAAAATCAAAATAATTATGAAAGTTAATATTTTGGTGTTTTATTGAGAGTGTAAGATCGAACGAAGCGAGCTATATATATATATATATATATATATATATATATATATATATATATATATATATATATATATATATATATATATATATATATATATATATCGTCAACATCATTACAGCCCTTCACAAGTTCACTGCTGAACGTAGGCCTCCCCCAAGTAACGCCACAAAGCACGGTCCTGAGCCCCCTGCATCCATCGACTTCCTGCATGACTTACCAGGTCGTCACTCCATCTAGTAAGTTTTTTAATTAATATTAGTTTTTTTAATTAATATCTATATATATATATATATATATATATATATATATATATATATATATATATATATATATATATATATATATATATATAGATAGATAGATAGATAGACAAATAGATATTAATTAAAAAATTTAAAATTATGAAATCGGTATTAATTATCGAAATCAGATGATTTTTCGATTCTTTAGAGCCAAAAAACGAGGGGACCGCGTTAGTATAAAATTATCCAGATGCATTTTCAACCCCTGAGTACTGAGATGGAATGCCTTGTTTCCAGTAAAAGGTATCTCCGGTTCTCTACACGCATCATACGAAACACAGCTGCATTAAGCTGCTATTTTACGCTGATATTCTGTAAGAGCATGGTCCCACCCCGGTCGAGCCGACCCATTCGTGCTGCAACCACAATATAGCTGCAGTATGGCTCTACCACGTAAAAAAAACCTCCATACCGAATGTAGGTCACGGCGTCTAGTTTTAAAGAAGGCTACCCATCTGCGCGGGAACTGATTATAGTGCCTAAGTATATGCGAAAGCACAAGTGCACTTTCTATTCCCTCACTTTTAAAGTCCGATAGGCCAGTAATCAATGCTGTCTCGGCAGCAACGCAAAATCAGGAATTTTCATTTAGAAAAAGCCAAAATTAGGGACTTTTTATGTGCTAATTAGGTGCCAAGTTTAAAATCTAGGTGCTCTAAACTTTTCACTGCAACGAACTGTTGAAATTTGCATTGCTATCGCTACATAAACTAAAATAGATATACGATAAATATTAATAGCGAAGAATTAAGTGCTAAGTAAGTACTGCAAGTATAAGGCGTCCCTAATAAAAATAAAGTTGTTATTCAGAACAAAGCAGATGCAAAAATTAATTCTTCAGAAAATCTGAATATATATATATATATATATATATATATATATATATATATATATATATATATATATTCAGATTTTCTGAAGAATTAATTTTTATATTTATATATATATATATATATATATATATATATATATATATATATATATATATATATATATATATATATATATATATATATGCGGGTATCAGCTAATGGCTTAGCATTTATTTTGGAAGGAACTAGAGTTTATATGGCCAACTAATGATAATTTCCCGTCTGAATTACCTCCATGAATACAGGGGAAAATCGTACTACATGTATAACGTTTTTAAAAATAAAATGAAGATTGCTTGTGCAAATATCATACTGGAGGAAGGCTTCTAAGTTATAGTGGCCGTGTAGTCACGCCGTAGAATCTACTAGCTTATAACGTCACGCGGCTGTCACAATAGACAAGACTTACTTTCTTATAGTAAAACTTAACACAATAAAATAACATGTATCATTGTTATTAATTTAAAAAAAATATTTATTGTTTTTTTACAGAATAAGGTCGCCAAACCAGTCCACAGTCCAACCGATGGTAAGTGGATGCTGTGTCCCACAGACATATACATCTGTCCTCGATCTCGAGAAAAAATGCAGGTGCATTTTCAACCCCTGAGGACCAAGATGGAATGCCTCGTTTCCCGTAAAAAGGAAAAGGTAAAGGGTACTCACAGAAAACCGGCGTAAAATTGCGGCTTTAGGCTGCTGTTTTTCAAATTGTAAGTGTAGAGAACCGGAGACCATATATAGTGGAAACGAGGCATTTCATCTTAGTACTTAGGGGTGACAAAGCATCAGCATTTTGATTACAAATTGAGGATAAATGTAGATGTTTATCGACCACAGCGTCCACTTACCATCATGTGTCACTCATCATCAGTCACTCACATTACTTTGAGCCTATTACTTTGTCAAAAATCTAAGTAGTTAACTTAATGTGGAGAAATAAATTATTCATAATAGGTAACAAATGAAAATAAAATAGAGATGGTTGCCACCCAAGTATGCTACTATAGCAAATATTAAAAATAAATTAGAAATAAAACATTAGATGTTCATGCAATTTTTATTAAGAATAACGTTAAAATTACACTCATTAATTAAATGAGTTTGATTAATTCAATCACGCAATTAATGAGCCGCTACATTCATTATTTAATAATGTACCAGATGAGGGTATACCGAAGCATAGTGTTCCGCGCCGTAGTGACCAACTCCTGGTGCGAATGATGTCAGCACTGGCTTGACTACGGGTACAATGGGTGCTGCTACAAAAGCTGGCGATGAACGTACATCCACACGCTCTTGGTGAGATACTGCTACTGGAGCCACACGCGCCACGGACGCAATATGCGCGATAGGAGCAATATGATCGACAGCCGCAATGTGACCAACCGGAGCGACATGTGCTGATCGTTTGTATAAATGATGCGCTATTGGACCAATGACTCCGTGACCGAATAATCGATGGGCTGCATATCCGTGGTGCAACGGATATGAAGCTAATACGGGTTTGGCGTAAACCGTATGCACTGCTGGCAATGGTAGAAGCACTGGTGATACAGCGTGGCCTTGGCACAGTGTGAAGCAGATAAGGAGCAGGCCGAACTTCAACATTTTTCCTGTTTGAGTTGCACACTTGACTTCTTAACCTTAAGTGCAAAGTAAACTAATGTTTTCCAAGTAGGGAACCGTCTACTTATACTTTAAGTGCTGAATCACAGTGACAGGCTGGGACCTAGAAGATAATAATAGATTTGATACGCCATTGAACACCGACAACATAAAAAGTCGGAATTCACGCCCTTCATAATAAGATTGGACATTACGAGGTATTAGAATTAGAAGGTGAGTAACACCTTACTATCGATTTAAAAATAGCTTTTGGGGCTACGTTTTTTCAATTTATTGTTGACTACGATTGTACTATGGCATATGGTTCGTGCCAATAATATATTCTCTAATTTAGAAAGCGAAATAGTCTTGTATCGTAAGATTTCAAAAAAATGTTATTTTAAACAATAAAGTAACTTGCACATTTCTAATTTTATTTGCAGGTCTTAATATATATAGTACCTATAAATTATTTTCACTGCGCTTTTCTTAAAAATTTCCACAGAAATTTTGGATGAAATTAAGAATACTGTTTCACTCCTACTATATTTGTAAACATGAAACATTAACAGATAGAAATACATTAACCCAAATCTGCAACTTTTGCTAAAAAAATATTAATTAAAACCCTATAAAAACGCTTTCATTGCGCAGTGATAACGCTAGGACATTCGTACGTATATATTATACCAATACTTTATATTTTATAATACATGAGAAACTTGAGTATTCTTTTCTCTTCAGCATCATGCCAAGCATGGCAACTATGCCAAATATCCGTCCTATGAGGCAATCCAAGGGGGAGGCCAATGTTCAGCAGTTGACTTAGATAGGCTGTAACGGTTAAGGAACCAAATCGGAACGTATGAAAGCTATTGATTTATCTTTTTTTTTTTTATTCAACTTAGTATGACGTGGTAAAAACATTGATAAATTTACTTGGTTCAAAAATACTTATTACTTCTATATTTTAAATTATTACATAAGAAACAAAGTAAATTACTAAATTTTATATTTGTTTTGATTTTTCTATACTAAAGCAATCCGTGTTGGCGGACTTCACATGTCTTCGATATATATATATAATCATCCTTTCACGGTAAATGTTGATCCAGTGAGAAGTTAGAACAATTGTTGATCCACCTATTTGACGTGTTTGCTCAGCTCCTCGTCGCACAAACTGATATACTTTGATCCATTCTTGATGCGCGTGTGACGTCATTGCATCTGCACTAACAGGATTTCAATATACTCGTCAGCGATTTGACCAACATTTGTTGATCTATCAACGGTCGAAAAAATCATACTGAATATGATTTTTTAGATCCAGAGTATATTTAATTTATATGCGACATTTACTTAGACTAAGTGGATCCGGAGCCATAATTGACGAATAGGTACTCGAACATGAAGCGGCAACGTCGCGTTCTGTGTGTGACAGAGAACCCAGTAGGCTACTTCCTTATAGTAATTAGGTAAGAAAATACGTTATCTGCTGATTTTGTGGATCAAACTTTGGCAGGTTTTATTGCGGAAAGACGTTTGTTCGAGTTTTTGTTATCGTGTGAGTGAATTTGTGTTATTTTATTCATTTTTCATAGATCAATTAGAAGATGATGGATGTATTTATGTGAGTACACGAGAGCCCGCGTGTGTGTATGCGCGTGCGTGTGCGTGCGTGCGTACTGTGTGTGTGCGTGCATGTGTGTTCATCTGAGTGCGTGTTTGTGTGTGTATGTACGTGCGTGTGCTTGCGTGCGGGTGTGTGTGCGTGCGTGCGTGTTCGTCTGAGTGCGTGTGTGTGTGCGCGTGTGTGTGTGTGTGCCCAGAAAACGGAGGCGGAGAATGGAGACGTGGAGGCGGAGGTGAACGCAGCGTAGTATGTGGTGAAGGCGGAGGAGAGGAATTTGTGGTGAAGTCGGAGATAGTGGAAACGGGGAATTGTGTTGGAGGCGGTAATAATAGTGACGGCGCGTGGTGGTTGCGGCGGAGGGAGCGGAGTTTATTGTTGAGGCGGATGGAGCAGAGTTTATGGTGGAGGCGGAGGTAGCGGAGGTGGAGAACGAAAGCTTAGAGAGGGGGTGCGGTGATAGATGTGGAGGCGTAGGTGGCAGAGGTGTTGGTGGGTGCACTGGAGTGCAGTAAAGTGGTTACCGCGTGAGGGCAAGTGAGGCTCATATAAAGGACAGTTGGTTACAGCGAAAAACAGTGTGGCTGGTAAGTGTATATCGATACTGCCCCTAACGATGTTACTATGAGGTTATTCATTTTTCCGAATATCAGCTTGGATGCCTATTGGTATTAGAGACAAAGTGAAAAGAACTTTTGTTTTGTGACGGTTTCATCATAACTAACAAAGCAAACCCAAACTCGGCATACCTGGATCTACTAGTCCAGGTGATACATATATATATATAGAGATCTCTTTACGGTAAATGTTGATCAGACGCGACTTCACGTGAGCACTTTTTTGATCCGAAAACGCATGTTGATCCGGCGCCTTTTGTTGATCCAATATGCATCTCTGGTAACTAATGTGGCTCCGACCGGATCAACATTTGCACTCACGAGACCGTTTGCTAGCGTTGGCCGAAGTTGATCCGATATACAAATCCACCTTGCGATGGTTACGGAAAATGTTGATCCGATTTAAATGAGCCAATCCGAGCACAGCAAACGATAAGATAAACGATCGGATTGGCTGAATGCAGCCGCGACGTTGCCGTTTCGTATTTTTGGCGGTACAAGCTACAGATTAAATGCATGTTATGTAATGCATTCAGGGTGCTGTTTGGTCTACCTCGTTATTGTAATGCGCCGGGCATGTTCGCGGATGCGCGTGTGGATTGTTTGTACACCACCATGCGTAAAAGATGCACATCCCTGGAGCGCAGGGTGCGGGCCGGTTCCAATGGTATCCTGAGGGCATTTTCTGACAGGTTTGAGGTCAGTACCTGAACCATTGCCATATGGTCCACGTGCTGACTAATTGGGCCTGTCTTATATATAGTTTTAAAATTAGGTAAATAGTTTTAAGTTTTACGAAAATTAGTTTTAAGATTTGTATTATTACTAACATCTATGATCCTTGTGGTCGAAATAAACGACTTTTTAACGAATTACTCGACAACGCCCCTTCTTGTAGCGGAAGTGGTGGCAACGGCGACATAAGGTATTCCTCTGAGTGCATGTTTGCGTGCGTGCGTGCGTGTGTGTGTGTGTGTGTGTGTGTTTTGTGTGCATATGTGTGCATGTGCGTATGTGTACGTGTGTGTGTGTGATTGGGTGTGCGTGTGTGAATGTGTGCACTGTTGTGTTTGTGCGTGTGTGTGTGTGTGTATGCGTTTGTGCGTGTGCGCATGTGTGCATGGTTGCGCGCGCGCTTGCGTGTTTGTGTGTGTGTGTGTGTGTGTGTGTGTGTGTTTACCATAAACCAGTTAACATGTTTTCTACATCTTCATAATCAAGAATTTTAAGGACGCGTTTACGAAATTGATAGGTATAGAATCGAACTATTACATGAGATATTATCATGAGACCTTACCTCCGGTCTTGATGGAGTGACCTCAAAATGTAATTCGGGATTACTAGTGGAACTCTTGGACTAATAGAATTGGGTGTGCTGAGTTTGGGCTCGTTTTGTTTGTTATGATGAGTCCTTACCTCCGGACTTGCTGAAGTGACCTGAAAGTGTACTTCGGTAACTAACACTGTAACACCTGGACTAGTAGAACTAGGTATGCCGAGTTTGGGTTTGTTTTGTTAGTTATGATGAAACCGTCACAAAACAAAAGTTCTTTTCACTTTGTCTCTAGTACCAATAGGTATCTAAGCTGATATTCGGAAAATGAATAACCTCGTAGTAACATCTTTAGGGGCATTATCGATATCCACGTACCAACCGCACTGTTTTTCGCTGTAACCAACTGTCCTTTATATGAGCCTCACTTGCCCTCACGCGATACCCACTTCACTGCACTCCAGTGCACCCACCACCACTTCTGCCACCTACGCCTCCACATCTACCACCGCACCCCTCTCTAAGCTTTCGTCCTCCACCTCCGCTACCTCCACCTCCACCATAAACTCTGCTCCATCCGCCTCAACAATAAACTCCGCTCCCTCCGCCGCCACCACCACGCGCCGTCACTATTCTTTCCGCCTCCAACACAATTCCCTGTTTCCACTATCTCCGACTTCACCACAAAATCGTTCTTTTACCCATAGAGAGCTACATTATCCTTGAGTGCTATAGCCTATAAGTTTGATATGTGTATCGTTTGTTTTTGCCGAGCTATCACGGTTTTTGTCTAGTTATTAAAATAAATCATTAAATTATAATAACTAATTTACGGAGATAGGATTAGCCCTTAACAGTATGTTATTAGTTCATATCATTTCGAAGATACCTAATATAAAATTACTCATCCACGTGATACCGCTGAAACACGCTTTTTAAATTTGTAAGCTTTTTAACTTAATACGCATGGATGGTATTATAGATATAATATCATTTTTAGAATTACATTGTTAAAATTTTCCACTGAGGACCTTTTCTTATTCAAATCATTATACATCGCAACCATTAGCATAGTGTCCGATAAAGAATGAGATCTGTGTTGCTAGCCTGACATTAATAAGGCATCTGGATTAAAATTTTAAATTTAAGTAATAGATTTATATGTATAATAAATTTAAATAATGTAATTTAAATTAAAAATTTAAATTGTTTAAAATTTGTTCTAAACGTCTACACCATATTTTCTCTTCCATTTATTTTTTCGTTTAATTTGTTAAAAGGAACAGGGGAGGTTTATCTCACGAATTGCTATCAAAAACCGTACCCTAACATGATTTAAGATATTTAATGCAATGGCACAAGGTTACTAACAAAAGACTTGAACATAGCTTGATCGTGGCGTCTATCGAATATGCGGCTGGCCAGCTGATATAAATGCTAAAAATTCCAATGAATGCCACGGATCCACTGATATGTTTCAAGTGACTCCAATTTCCCGTTAAAGCATCGTTTGCGCTGACTATTAACTTCTCTGTCGTTGATATTTGCTTAATTTAAGATAAGAGTGTTTTTATCACAAGTTGAATCTCCTTAAAAATAATATATTTTGCTACCAGAAAATAAAGAGACTTTCAGGATCGTAATGTGATTTCATATTAATTGTATTTCAAAATTAACAGATACACTAACACTACATATTATGTGAATTGTTAATGAGCTTTCACCCTATAAGAATAAAAATAATTTTAAGTCGGCACGAGGTACCTAAGAAAGATACCTCGCCTCTTCATGAGTCATGTGAGACCAGCATGTGAGGCGCGCCCCCTTCTTTAAGAACCCATGGTCTAGAAATAGTGTATGGGTGTAGAGTGACATACATAAAAGCTATTTTTGTTTAAAAAATATGCAGTTACTACACAGGACACACGAACAAAATAGCGGACAAAGGCTAGTAAAAAAAAACCTTACTCTTAAGTACTTTTTTATTGGAATATAATATTAACAGTATCTGAACAATTTATTTTGATTAATTCTTTAATAGGTCAAACAGAAAAATAATTAATATGCAGCTTTACAAAATTCATTTAAAACGTATGAAAAACTACGGTAACAAACCAAATACAAGAGTGTCGTTTTGTTGCTTTATATGCATAGAATTTGGAAAATATTTTACACAAATAAGAGAAAAAAATTAAGTGGCGAACAACTGCATTAAACTCATCACTTTTTAATAAAGTATGGTTGATAAGAAATAGGATATGACGAAATGAGAGGAGTCGAAATTACGGGCGAAGCGGCGGTGTAGGTATACCATGGAGCAGCATAGGTACTAGGAGCAATATACGAAGTTACTACTGGTGCAGACCTCTTCTTTATGAAATGAGTATTGGTGTATACAGGTGATGCTGACAGGATCGATGATGTTTGAACGAACGGTGCAGTATAGGAGTATGTTGTCGCAAGCGGAGTACCGGCTATGTAGTGAGCAGGATCTAAATAACTGTTAAAGGCCACTGGTGCTGATCGTTTGTTTATGAAATGCGTTAATTGGTATCCAGCGGAGTAGAAAGCCGGTGATGGATGGATGACACTGCTGGCCTGTTCTGATATTGTTGTCCTCGCGGGTTCTACTATGGTCGTTGAATAAGCAGCTGGCGCGATAAGTAAACCAGGCTTGGCTGCCGCCACAGCCAAGAAAGTGCACAATGCCACCAACTTAAACATTGTGGTCTGTGTTGTTCGATAAACTACTACTGATTTCAAAACCAAAGTACTATAGTATTTATAGAAAACAATCATAAAGGATAAGACCGATCCCGTTTTGCAAACCGGTATGAAGACCGTGTCCAGGAAGCTGATATTTACACTTGACAAGGGCATCGAAATAATCAGTTCATCACTACCAAGTTAATATAACAATAAATTTTGCGTTGTAATTTCAAGTATATATTTATTCAATTAAAAACGTGTGCAAATAAAGAAAAGTTCGCAATTTATTATGAAAAGAATTAATAAAAACGACATTAAATGCCGCAAAACTTATTATGTCCTATTTTCAATCTCAATATTAAGTGTTTTAATATTAATATGACTTTTGGTTGACGAGTTTTTTTTAAATAAAACAAATCTATAACACTATTTTGTATGAAATTGATTAAAGATCTGAAACTGTATTGTAGAAGTGTGAGCACGTGGTAACGTCCTACTTCCATGTCACTTAGTATTCACGTAGTATGACGTAACTTCATGAATAATTTATTACTTTTAAAATAGGATACCATATATTACAGAAAATTTAATACGATAAAACAAAAGGTACATATAAATTTTGGAAAATAAATATATTTTTTAACTTTTTTTATTCAGTTTTATCCTTCAACTGACATTTTATAACCACTTGATTGTACCAATCATAATGAAATAATATTATAAAAGTAAGTAAAATGTCAGAGACTTAAAAGCATTGCCATATAACCTTTTTTTAATATCAATGAAAAGCTTAGCAAATTACCATAACTTGGGTAAGTAAAACGTTTCAAAAGATCAAACAGATGCTATTCAATTTTTAATATGGCTGCTGTAATATCTTCTTAAAAGATGTCATAACTTTATATTCAAATTTACTAGCCATTTAACCTTATTCCATTAGAATCATAGTCATAGTAAAAGTATTGTCAACTTTTTATATGAAAAAATATATGTTTTTAATTTGATATTAAAAACAATACCATGACTAATAATTTATACTATTACTTTTCTCGTTAATTAATTTAACCAAGCTTAAAACGCTTGTGCACGATGCTTTAAAACAATAGTGGAATTATAGATTTAATGCCACGGCTTTGTAGTTTCCCGTCCATACCCATTTAAGCGTGTAATCATAAGGATGAGGTTATTGATGCTTGTGACATTTACGAGTAATTTAATGATATTTTAAAAAACCTTTCTCGATAATATACTAATGTGGAGGTATTTTTTTCTATTCAAAGAAAAAAATTAAATTAAAGAAAATTCCAGGATATGTGAAACTTTGACAGTGGGTTGTGCGGTGTTCTGAGACTTTGAGACTGTGGAGAATTGCCAAAACCTAGTATGTGGCTACAGCAGTCTATGGACCCCTGCATCGAACTTTTTTTTATAGTATGGGGTGACAAAGGAGCATACAGTTCACCTGATGGTAAGTGGTTGCTGTGACCCATAGACATCTACCTTGAACCTCGCTTAAGAATCCAAATGCAGATGCGTTGTCATCCTTGAGGACTAAGATAGAATGACTCGATTCCAGTAAAACGGGTCTCCAATTTTCTGCACTCACCATACGAAATACAGCAGCAATAAGCTGCTACTTTACGCTGGTATTCTGTGAGAGCGTGGTCCTTTCCCGGTTGAGCCGACCCATTCAGACTACAACCATAATAGCTGCGGTGTGGCTCTACTAATATATATTAAATAATGAGTAGCCATAATGAAATTAACAAATTTTCTGATTGCAATACCATGGGACTCTACGTCAGTACAGATTTTTTACACAGTAGAATTTTTTGGAACCTCACTTGCGCATAGCAGCGTAAAAGAATCCATCACCCCATTTAGTCCAGTATTTGTAGTAAGACAAAGAAAAAATGCTATTAAAGTATAATGATCGCGTTAGATAATCAGACGTAAGATAGTTGCACCACTGACAGCTATCAGCATCAGAACAGTGATCCTAATCCGGCTGCCAAGTGTCGCGATTCAGGAAAATCTTCTTAAAACAGGAGAGGCTCATGTCCGGGCATGAAACTTTATTGGCCAGTAAAGAGGGAAAATATTATTAGTTCGCGTACGTGGCCTGATCACGGAAAATCCATAATGATTTCTTAATTTACGCGAACACTACACATTGAATAAAACTAAATTTACGGATTCTGTCGCGTTTAATTAATTACTTTTACTTATTTTTAACTTACTTTTACTGTTAGACGGGAGATGAGGCTGCAATCGTCAACAGATTTGACAGCATACAGGCAACTGAACAGATCTGATCTCCAAATGCATGCGGCGAGACTTACGCAACTTTAATACTGCTCGTATTAAAGAAGCGATCGAGCGGAACCAGGGCTCCAAAGTCTTTGCCAGAGATCTGTCTGCCAGAAAGAGCCAACTGACAAAGCTGAAGACTGAGTGTGGCAGCATCGTTTCTGGGACACCTGAGATTTTGAGTGAAATTTAGAGGTTCTATGGGCAGCTGTACACGTCATCGTTGGAGCCACACGCAAGTGTGAGTAACGATCCGAGAGCAAGTCTTACCCGACACTATTCCGATGATATCCCGGACGTCAGTCTGAGCGAGATTAGGATGGCTCTCCAGCACCTTAAAAACGGCAGGGCCCCAGGCGAGGATGGACTTGCAGCGGAGCTTCTGAAAGCGGGTGGAACACCGGTACTTGAAGTCCTTCAGAAGCTCTTCAATTCCGTCCTCCATGGTGGCGCTACTCCGGAGGCGTGGAGCAGAAGTGCGGTGGTCCTGTTCTTTAAGAAAGGCGACAACGCTCTCTTGAAGAACTACAGATCGATTTCCCTTCTGAGCCACGTTTACGTGCTGTTTTCGAGAGTCATTACGAATCGTCTCGCACGCAGACTCGACGATCCAGCCTCCCGAATAAACCGGTTACCGAAAAGGCTTCAGTACCATAGACCACATACATACACTGCGGCAGATTGTACAGAAGACCGATGAGTACAATCTGCCACTTTGCCTGGCGTATGTGGACTATGAGAAAGCCTTTGATTCAATCGAAATTTGGGCGGTGCTACAGTCCCTTCAGCGGTGCCAAGTTGACTGTCGGTATATCGAAGTGCTGAAGTGTTTGTACAGTAGGGCTACGAGGGCTATCCGAGTACAGAACCAGAGTTCGAAACCTATCCAACTGCAGAGAGGTGTAAGACAGGGTGACGTTATATCCCCGAAACTCTTCACCGCTGCGTTGGAAGACGTTTTCAAGCTACTGGACTGGAAAGGATACGGTATTAACATCAATGGCGAGTACATCACTGACCTTCGATTTGCCGACGATATAGTCCTTATGGCAGAATCACTGGAGGACCTTAGCACTATGCTCAATGACCTCAATGGTGTCTCCCAACGGATAGGTCTTAAGATGAACATGGACAAAACAAAGATCATGTTTAATATCAATGTCACAATTATGCTGGTAGTTGTTGGGAGCACTATGCTCGAAGTTGTTGACGAGTACGTTTACCTGGGACAAGTAGTCCGACTAGGTAAGTCCAACTTCGACCGAGAGGTCAATCAACGGATTCAACTCGGCTGGGCAGCGTTCGGGAAATTACGACACATCTTCTCGTCAGGTATACCTCAATCTCTGAAAATTAAAGTGTACAACCAGTGCGTGTTGCCAGTGATGACTTACGGATCTAAGACGTGGTCCTTCACTGCTGGCCGTATGAGGACGCTCAAGATCGCTCAGCGAGCTATGGAGAGGGCTATGCTCGGAGTTTCTCTGCGTGATAGACTCAGAAATGAGGATATCCGCAGTAAAACCAGAGTGACCGACATAGCCCAACGGATTAGTAAGCTGAAGTGGCAATAGGCCGGCCATATAGCTCGAAGAACCGATAACCGATGGGGAAGAAAGGTTCTCGAGTGGCAGCCTCGTACCGGTAGGCGTAGTGTAGGGCGACCCCCCACTAGATGGAGTGACGACCTGGTAAGAGATGCAGGAAGTCGGTGGATGCAGGTGGCTCAGGACCGTGCTTTGTGGCATTACTTGGGGGAGGCCTATGTTCAGCAGTGAACTTGGGAAGGGCTGTAATGATGATGATGTTGACTTATTTTTAATTCCCGGCGTTTCGGGTGCTTTACAGCACCCATGGTGACGGGGGGGATTGAGATGTTTGACGTCCCAATGTCATTGTTAGTCGTTTTTTATGGATAAAAGATCCATAAAAACCCGCGTGAAAGAACATATAGTTGACGTGAAGCACCGACGCTCCGGGAAGTCTGCAGTTAGTGAACAAGTTCAAGATCGTCCCCACCATTACATCAGATTTGATAAACCACAAATCCTCGCAAAATAACACCGATTCCTACCAAGGATGATACGCGAGGCTATTGAAATTAAAAACATCCTAATTTCAATAGAGAAGATGGATGGGTGCTGCCATCTGCTTGGGATCCTATAATTAACAAAATTAAACCCAAAACAAAGCATACGACTGTAAGACTTCAAGATACTGTAAGCTCGTTTTGCGTAAATCGGACCAAAAATGCATATTCAAAAATTGAAGGTAGCCGGGCTAACAATGACATAGGGACGTCAAACATCTCTGCCCCCCCCCCCCCCCCACGTGACCATGGGTGATGTAAAGCACCAGAAACGTCGGGAATTAAAAATAAGTAAAAATAATCAATTAAACGTGATAGAATCCGTAAATTTAGTTTTATTCAACGAAAAATCCAGTCACAAGACGCTGAACTAGAATTTTACAAACTTGAAATGGGGCGCAACTTTGCCAGTGCCTAGCGTCGAGATTATGGCAATACTGTACTGCATTCTAGTAGGCCCATTTTAAGAAATGTCCAGCCGTGGGCTAAAAAGGCTGTTGACAGTGGTGATGATTTTATATGAAAATAATTGTAAATAATTTCTAAGCGACTGCAATTTACTTTACACTTGTGATATTCGTTTTTTATATTACACGTATTTTAATGATCAAATGTCAAATGACAACAAAAATAGCAAATAAAACAGTTGAATTACTTTACAAAAGTAGTTCTTTCAAGGCTAGCGATGGATTCCGCAGACGCTCAATTATTTTTGAGCACAAGTATATAAAGTAAGGATACCCAATGCAACAGCATCAGTCTTTCCTTATACAGAAAACTGCCTCCTTTCAAAATGATGAAGCTCGTAGTGTTTTCTTGCTTGTTGGCTATTTCATTAACAACTCCTTACGCATACGCTGCACACCTTGGTTATGGAGCACCGTACGCATACAGCAACTACCGTGGAATTTGGTCTCTAGCTCTCGGTCAACCTGCCGAATTTCTCGGTTCTGACGGCAGACCTCTTGACACTTTGGATGTGAACTTGGTCCGTTCTGCTCCTATCGCTATCAACAGCGGCATTCATTTCTTGAAAAAACGTGACGTCATTAAGCCTGTGGTGGCTGCGCCAGCTTGTCCTGATGCTACTCCACTTATAACTCTCACGACACCAATTACTTACGCCGCTCCTGTCGCCCCCATCGCCCTTTAGTATGGCACGACATTTACTCGCCATTTGTGAAATTTTAGCTTAAATTAATTTGATTTGAAAATAAATTGACTTTCACTTGCAATATTTTAGTATTTCTTTCTTTATTTTTATTCGTGGGTTTTGTCTCGATCTAATATGATGAAGAATGTGTGAAGATTTAGAGCTTACTCCAAATCTTCAATAGCAATCAAAAATTTATACAGCTTCAATATAATATGTATATATTTGAAAAATATTACACACAGCTGTAACTAAACTAAAAACTATTAAAATATCTTAAAATTAAACTGTTTAAACAACTTCCATCAGTATCTCGTATTATAAAATCTTATAATACACACTCGTTACATTTGTGCAACTGCTCAATATACGAAACAATATTTATTCCATTTTCCTACTTAGCTCTACTCCTCGACGAAAAGAAAAAAATGGGTGCGTTATTTATATAACCTCTAGACGAGAGGAAAACTAGTCCTCTTGTTACCAGCGGGCTACAGCTAATTACAAATTTAAGGTCCCTGCAATTACCCTGGTGTTGCAGTTGTTTATAGATGCCGGTAATCACTAACCATTTGATGAGCTGCATACTCGTTTGGATCCTCTTAAAATGTAAACTACAGAATTACTTCTTATAAATATCTAAAATATTTATTATATCCATACCTGTATATAATATAGTAAAAAGTAACTAATTACAATCTTATGAGAACAAAGGATTCATACCCATAATTAAACTATTTACAGCTTTTCATGACTATGACCTCGTATTCTAACTAGGATGATCATACATCATAGCTTTAGATCAATGTGTGATGTTTATATTTTTCCTAAACTCTGATATTTTTGACAATCTTATAATATTTTTTAGGAATTAAAACATTACAAATAACAGAAAAAAGCAAAAAAATTAGCAACATTGATTACTGTAACTGTTTTTATTAAAAATAGATAAAGTTGGCGGCTTTTTAGTCGGTATGCTACTATTTGGTAAGCTATTATTACCTTTATTTTGATTAAGAAAAAATATATTAATCATCGCATGATCACACTCCTCACAGTACCTTTCCGATTGGCTAGTAAAAAATGGCATATGTAATTGTGTAAGTCCCCCATTTCGACTTATTGTACAAAATAGTTTTCAATTAAATATTTTATATAATTTTAATAAATGTTATATTTATGAGGTTAATTAAATTTTGTAACATCATTCAGCCTATACAACGCCCTTAAGGATGGTAGATTACGTAATAAATAACGTCTTAGTGTATTATTGGAATGCGCGTTTTTGTTTATTACGCGTTGCTTATTATTGAGTTCAAGTCGTTGATTAGGGTCACATCCAACAAAAACGTTAATGAAATGTTCTCTTAGTGATCAGATAAATTATTATTTGTGACGGACTCAAACGAGATGTGGGCCGAAGCTGCCACAAAATGCGATCCACAAGTCGTGAAATGGCAGCTAGGCGAAGATAAAAAGACAAGTTTGACTCGTATGAGATGGAAAATGAAGCAATAGTAAGACTGTAACATTATTATAATATCTAACATATCTAATAAAATGCAATAATACTCTTCTGATAAAGTATAAACTTATTCAGGTTCAGCATCTATATCTCAAAATGAAGAAATTAAGGATGATATTTAATACGAAACAAAAGCAAACAAATAAGTTTGGTGTGCAACATGTAATAAGAGCAATTTATATAATTTATAATTTACAAAAGATTATAAACAGTTACCTTTGCAACATACGACATAAAGACATATTTAACAAAATTCAGTGTATTTGTCAATATATTTTAGAAATATAATATAATTATATACTTGAATTTTACATACAACATGTAACAAAAACGCCGTGTTCCCTGTTAAGTGTGTTATCAGAATCAGTATTCAAACGTATAGAAATAACTTTACTTCAGTAACTCGTAAAAAAAACGAAAACTAAATACATTTTTTATTTGCAAATTGTACCTTGTGCTTTACCGATACGCTTGACAGAGGTGATAAAACTACATACAATTTGCAAACAAAAAGCAATTTTTTTTATGGACGAGCTTTTTGTTATTTCTATACATTTGAATACTGATTCCGTTGTCACACTCAACGGATCTGTGGTGGCCGGTTTTTGTTACATGTTGTATATCGCAAAATACCTACTTAAAATAAAATATTGATTTATAACATCATCATCAACAACATTTACTCTTCATACCTGAACAGCCAGCTCCTCCTTACCAGCTTTCCAAAAAAACTACCCAGAGATGTCTGATATCACCTATTTTCTTTATGTCTTACCAGGTCGTCGAGTTCATGTATTGAAACATTATCACCATCATCAACATTACAGCCCGTCACATTCTTCACATTCTTTGCTAAACATGCTCTTACAATTAATGCCAAATTGAAAATTGCTATATGTTTTATGCTGTCTACTATACATTTACAGATAATAGCCACAAAAATACTAAATAAGCAAGAAAATAGTTCGCAACATACATACTAATGCCCCATTGCCGCTTTTAAACGTCCTCTATGAAAATACATTTGTTAACCTAATCAAAAACATCACAGAAAATTCTCACACGTATTATAAGATTCCTTAGTTTGTATCGCATGGTTCATAGAAAAGCTAAAGTTCCATCTCGTTTCACTCTTTATTACAACTTCAAACATTAAACAATTATTATGTTTTTAACAATTAAGATCTAAAATGTAAAGTGTTATTATGCGGAGTCGGGTTTTAATTATTAAATACTTTTTCTTTTCGAAGTAGTGGACCACAAAGAAAACGGGGAATCATATTAATCTTGACACACTACCTCTTAATCACATACAATCGAATAAAGGTCTTCAAGATAGAGTTGATTAAAATAAACCAGAACTGACCACAGTAGCGTATAGTGCACAGTAGGGTAGAGTGGTTACGGCAAACCCATACAAGGAATCCTACATCAGAAAATGCGCTGATGATGAAAAAATGTCATTTATAAACCTGCCTAGCATGTTTCAAGTAATAAGTTCCAATTCTAATCAATATACAAAATACGTAGGCAACCGACAAGTTTATTCTCGGATAGGTAATAAGAGGATATCAGCGCTTAATACATACACAACGTATTCCTGTTTTCTTCCTGGATATTAGAGCAAGTATTTTATAATACCATCGATATCTAGCAGTATAAATTTTATAATTACATTTATATCCTGAGTTAGTTTTAAGTTAGCATCAAATTAATTATCTGTTAGTAGACCGAAAAAATACGAGATTGACGATTAAAGTCAGTCCGAACTGCAGTTGTCTCTTTTGGTTTATAAGTTTGGTCGCTCAGACTCAACGCGTCAAAAATCTATTCTTATCTTGCAGCCCGGATATCCTCACACTGTATTTGATACCTTCCTTTTTATATTTCCTCTCTACCATTTCAGCTACGTCTATAGGAGGAGATAACTCCGCTCTCGCGCAGTTTACTAACACTCCAAAGTGGCCAGCTTGTGCTGGCACTTCACCTCGGGCGCGGCCTATAACGATAATTTGTCATCAATAGAGGTTTTATGATACGAATAAATTTCTCACATTTGTAAACTAAATCGATATTTGATATGGTGTAATTCGTTATAGCGATTTACAGAAACTCGAAATGCAAATTCGATCATATTTTACCGTTATCATTACAGCCTACCTACAGTCCACTGCTGAATATAGCCCTCCTACGGTTACCCCTACGGTAATCTACGGTTGACTGTGTGTCACACCTGGAAAGCGGGCTAGTAAATGCAGTTTTTTTTAGCTGTTTTTAGGAAGATGCTGCGGCCCATTGTTTCTTTCCCTCTTTGGCCTCCTACGACACCAAAGGGATAATATGGGGTGGTGAATATTCTCACACCAACACTACACGGTTCGTGAGTATATGAAAACGTTTCATATAATGATTTCTTAAATTTGCGCGAACACTACACATTGAATAAAACTGAATTTACGGATTTTATCGCGTTTATTTCATTACTTTTACTTATTTTTAATTTCCGGCGTTTCGGGTGCTTTACAGCACCCATGGTCACGGGGGGACTGAGATGTTTGATGTCCCTATGTCATAGTTAGTCCGGCTACCTTCAGTTTTTGAATATGAATTTTTGGTCCGATTTACGCAAAACGAGCTTATAGTATCATGAAGTCTTGCAGCGTTATGCTCAGGTTTGGTTTTAATTTTGTTAATTATAGGATCTCAAGCAGGTGGCAGCACCCATCCATCTTCTCTATTGAAATTTGGATGTTTTTTAATTTCAATAGCCTCGCGTATCATCCTTGGTAGGAATCGGTGTTCTTTTGCGAGAATTTGTGGTTTATCAAATCGAATGTAATGGTGGGGACGATGTTGGACATGTTCGCAGACTGCAGACTTCCCGGAGCGTCGGTGCTTCACGTCCGCTATATGTTCTTTCACGCGGGTTTTTATGGATCTTTTTGTTTGACCTATGTAAGAGAGACCACATTCACAATCTAACTTGTACACTCCTGCATCTTGTAGAGGGATTTTACACTTGACGGATGGTAAAAATTGACTAATCTTCTTCGGCGGCTTGTAGTGTGTTTTAATGGAAGGTCGCTTCAAGATGTAGCCAACCTTGTCTGTGACTCCTCTGACATATGTTAGTACAGCAGGTATACGCTCGACTGTGGCCGGCTTCACTCGCTCACTGTGACGTAGGCGCGGGACCCGAAGCTTGTTGTCTTGCAATACTTGCTTGACGTGCTGAAGTTCGGCAGCCAGATGTTTTCTGTCACAGATCCCTTGTGCTCTCTGAAACAAAGATTTACCCACGGTAGCTAACTGTGAAGGATGATGGTGACATTCACCATTTAAATATCGGTTGGTATAGGTCTTTTTCCTATACACAGTGTGACCAATTGTGTTATCAGGATTTCGAATGACTAAAACATTTAAGAAAGCTAAAGAATTATTTGCCTCTAACTCCATTGTGAATGTATTTTAGAGTTTATAGAGTTAAGGTGATTTAAAAATGCAGTCACTTTGACAGACGGTAAAATTGTGAAAGTGTCGTCTACGTACCGTTTGTAGAATCTTGGATTTACAGGAGCAGCAAGAAGGGCTTTCTCCTCAAAGTTCTTCATGAATATGTCGGAGACTATGGGAGATATAGGTGAGCTCATCGCCACACCATCTACTTGCTTGTAGAACTCTTCCTTCCACAATAGATAGCCAGATGTGAGGCAGTGTTTGAGTAATACTGATTATTCAGTAGGCATGTTATTATATTCTAGCTTTCTAGTTACAATTGATATGCAGTCTTCAATAGGTAGGCATGTGAATAGTGACTGAACATCAAAACTGACCATAGTTTCATTGTCAGCGAGTTGTAGGTCTTTTATCTCACTAACAAAATGGTATGAATCCTTTGTGTGTGCTTTGGTATGTCCTCTCAGTGGTGACAGTACTTTTGCCAAGTGTTGTGCCAGCTTATAAGTTGGTGAATCGATCTGGCTCACTATAGGACGTAGTGGAGCGTTTGGTTTGTGTATCTTCGGTAACCCATTGTGGCCGTGGAAGGAAAAGGGGAGATCTCCCGCCGGGCAAGGTTTTGTTCTGCCCGGGGAGCGGCCAACATTCCATGTGATAGTTCGGAGATGTTCTATATATACTGTTTATGATTCGAAATGTTGATAGCGTGATTTAGGATTCGGTGTATTTCGCTTATGGCGCAACGACAGCGCCGCCACATCACCCCCCTGCTCAGACCGGATGTCGATAGTGCAGTCGAGTTGTCGACGAATGTGCAAGTGCCAGGAGATTGCCTTGTAGTCTGCGGTGAGTCGAGAAGAAGGCAAGTAATCTGCGAGAGTGCCGTGAGGCAGAGGCGAGCAGTAAGGCTCAGAGCCGTGTCGAACACTGTATGGCGCAGAGAGTAGCTTGAAGGAACGGGAAGCATTATTATTCCAGTGCTGCGATGAACCTTGTGAAGCTAGATGGCTTGCAGGATATGAAGACTACAGACGATATCTGCTCGGGAGCGAATGGGTGGGGTATTTTTGATGATGATGAAAGCTTGAAGTTTCCGAAGGTTGTTGGTTGCATGTTCAGATCACGTCGGTTAGTCACTACTGTGACCGTGGTAGGAAAAGGGGAGATCTCCCGCCGGGCAAGGTGTTCTGCCCGGGGAGCGGCCAACACTCCGAGTGATATTTCGGAGAAGTTCTATATATACTGTATATGATTCGGAATGTTGATTGCGATTTAGGCTTCGGTGTATTTCGCTTGTGGCGTGACGACAGCGCCGCCACACCATACAACCTCGGTGGTTTGGTACATGATGGTATTAGCGAATTCACGTCGAGATTTAATTTTTCGGAGTATTTCTTTATTAAGTCGCTAGTTGCTTTAAGTGTGTTAGTTGTAGGGTCTATTTTGACCTTTTTGTATGTAATTTCGTCCGATAAAAGCTGTAGTATTTTAAAACTATACTCTGACGTGTCCATTATTACCGTAGCTTTTCCTTTATCCGCGCGGAGAATCGTTAACTCTGGTCTGTTCCGTAAGTTAATCAACGCTGTAAATTCGTCTTTAGGAATTTTGACTCTACGACGTAACAAGGACGAAATATCTTGACGTATAGCCTCCAAATCTTCCTTACCAATATTATTTTTAAACAGACAATCTTCAACGCTGCAGATAATTTCTTCGTAAGAGATTTTTCGCGGTGTTAATGCGAAGTTCATTCCCTTCGCTAATACCTTTATTGTTGGTTCGTCCAGTGTATGTTTTGACAGATTATAGACCGTGCGTTGTTTATTGTTTGCGTCTGTGGTCAACGGTTGTGTTTCGTTCTGACGTTGACTTAGATGGTTGGCATTTGATTTGATCGTTAATTTTTGGTATTTTTCTATTTGTTTATTTTTGCATTCATTGTATTTTGCTGTTTCTCGTTTGTTTAAAGTTTCGATGCAATTATTAAAATCAAATGTCGTTAAAACTGTTTATGAAATGTTAATCGAACCGTTTCTGCTGAATCATCATTCGTAACAACTTTTTTACTTGCCTGATTTAAGATCTTTGCGCTTCCTCGAATGTCCTTTTTTGTTGATATATGGACACACGTAGGAATGAGATTATGATCTCTGCATCTCTTTAAGAAATTTAAAGATGTTACATATCTTGCGCGCTTGGTTTTAAGATCTTCTAATCGGCGAATTTTATTTGCTATTACCAGTCCGTACTGGTTCACATAATGATTTCTTAAATTTACGCGAACACTACACATTGAATAAAACTAAATTTACGGATTTTATCGCGTTTATTTCATTACTTTTACTTATTTTTAATTCCCAACGTTTCGGGTGCTTTACAGCACCCATGGTCACGGGGGGGACTGAGATGTTTGACGCCCCAATGTCATAGTTAGTCCGGCTACCTTCAGTTTTTGAATATTAATTTTTGGTCCGATTTACGCAAAACGAGCTTATAGTATCATGAAGTCTTGCAGCGGTATGCTTAGGTTTGGGTTTAATTTTGTTAATTATAGGATCCCAAGCAGGTGGCAGCATCTATCCATCTTCTCTATTGAAATTTGGATGTTTTTTTAATTTCAATAGCCTCGCGTATCATCCTTGATAGGAATCGGTGTTCTTTTGCGAGAATTTGTGGTTTATCAAATCGAATGTAATGGTGGGGACGATCTTGGACATGTTCGCAGACTGCAGACTTCCCGGAGCGTCGGTGCTTCACGTCCGCTATATGTTCTTTCACGCGGGTTTTTATGGATCTTTTTGTTTGACCTATGTAAGAGAGACCATATTCACAATCTAACTTGTACACTCCTGCATCTTGTAGAGGGATATTACACTTGACGGATGGTAAAAATTGACTAATCTTCTTCGGCGGCTTGTAGTATGTTTTAATGGAAGCTCGCTTCAAGATGTAGCCAACCTTGTCTGTGACTCCTCTGACATATGGTAGTACAGCAGATACACGTTCGACTGTGACCGGGTTCACTCGGTCACTGTGACGTAGCGGGACGTCGCGGGACCCGAAGCTGACCATAGTTTCATTGTCAATCCTTTATGTGTGCTCTGGTATGTCCTCTCAGTGGTGACAGTACTTTTGCCAAGTGTTGTGCCAGCTTATAAGTTGGTGAATCGATCTGGTTCACTCTAGGACGTAGTGGAGCGTTTGGTTTGTGTATCTTCGGTAACCCATACAACCTCGGTGGTTTGGTACATGATGGTATTGGCGAATTCAAGGTCAGTTTTGATGTTCAGTCACTATTCACATGCCTACCTATTGAAGACTGCATATCAATTGTAACTAGAAAGCTAGAATATAATAACATGCCTACTGAATATGCAGTATTACTCAAACACTGCCTCACATCTGGCTATACATTGTGGAAGGAAGAGTTCTACAAGCAAGTAGATGGTGTGGCGATGGGCTCACCTGTATCTCCCATAGTCGCCGACATATTCATGGAGGACTTCGAAGAGAAAGCCCTTCTTACTGCTCCTGTAAATCCAAGATTCTACAAGCGGTACGTATCCTTGGTAGGAATCGGTGTTCTTTTGCGAGAATTTGTGGTTTATCAAAACGAATGTAATGGTGGGGACGATCTTGAACATGTTCACAGACTGCAGACTTCCCGGAACGTCGGTGCTTCACGTCAGCTATATGTTAATTAACAGAATTAAACCCAAACCTAAGCATACCGCTGCAAGAATTCATGATACTATAAGCTCGTTTTGCGTAAATCGGACCAAAAATAAATATTCAAAAACTGAAGGTAGCCGGACTAACTATGACATTGGGACATCAAACATCTCAGTCCGTCCCCCCTCCCCGTGACCATGGGTGCTGTAAATCACCTGAAACGTCGGGAATTAAAAATAAGTTAAAGTAATGAAATAAACGCGATAAAATCCGTAAATTTAGTTTTATTCAACGTTTCATATGTTTATAAGTAAAAACAATAAAACAATTAATCATAAGCTATTAGCCAACAAACTTCGATGTGTGGGCGTAAGGTGAAAAATGTGCTTGCATTTCGCGTTTCATATATGGTAGAGCCACGATGCAGCAATATTATAGTTCCAGCACGAAAGGATCGGATCGACTATAGAATATTCAAGGTTTCACACAATACTAGCGTAAAAAGGAGCTTAATGCTGCTGTGTTTCGTATGGTAAGTGCCGACCGAAGTAACCGGAGACCTTTTTTACCTGGACCGAGGCATTCCATCTTATTCTTCAGGGGTGATAGCGCATCTGCATTTGATTCTTGATTGAGAATAGATGTCTTTGGGCTACAGCATCCTCATACTATCAGGTACACTGTATACTCGTTTGTTACCCTTATTTTATTAAATAAACTTTCGTAAAAGTATAAATAGCCTACATAAGCAATCCAATCAAAGAAGCTGCAATTGCGTTAATACCCTAGAGATACAAGATGTAGCATAGTTGGTTGAAACAAACAACACTGCTAAATAGAAGAAATTGGTAGTACCTAATAAGATTTTTACTATAGCATGTATGTGCAGGTGGAGAAGATCGAAGCTCACAAATAATACCAGCGTGTAATAGCGTCTTGATGATGACGTTATTTGTATAGTAAGTGTCGAAACCGTAAATCCTTTTTACTGCTAATGAGGGATTCCATTTTAGCTGTCATGGATGACAACTTGACAATGACTTTTAGTCGATGTGTTTTATATAGAATATGGTAAGATGGTATATTATGTAAAGATATATATGTTTCCTGATGGTAAGTGGATGTTGTGGCCCATAAGATCCACATTTATCCTCAATTAAAAATCAAACTCAGAGACATTGTTACGCAGAGACGACGAGATGGAATGCCTCGTTTCTATTAAAAAGGAATTCTCTATACTTACCATACGAAAAACAGCAGCATTAAGCTGAGATTTTACGCTGGTATTCTGTAAGAGCGTGGTCTTACACCGGCCGAGCCAACTCATTCATGCTGCAACCATAATATAGCTGCAGCGTGGCTCTACCACGTAAAAAATTAAATAAATGTAGATGTCTATAAGTAACAGCATCCACATAGCATCAGTTGATTATGTACTTGTTATTACAGTAGCTTCTTTATTTATGACTTTCGAAGTGGTTTAACACAAAAACAGTGTGTTAACCGGATATATTTGAAAAACCCATTTTCAATTTAATTGCTAAACGTTCTGAAAAATGAGATATTTTAAATAACTTAATATCGCAAAATAATTGAATAACATTTAATTATATACAAAAATGAAGTGGAAAAGGAACTTGCTATTCACCTGATGTTAAGTGGTACGGTTTAGGACCCGGGACGTTTCGTGTCTTGAAAGTCTTGCGACTTTTTCCAAATCTAACAGTCTCGAGTCCCGGAACTTTTGGATCAAGACTTGAGACATGCTTGTAGAAATTGAAATATTAGGCTACGACATATTTATGATTACTAAATCTGTTACATAATTTAATTATAAGCAGAATGTTTTTTATTAAGTACTTAAAAGAATCAAATATACGAAGGGGTTAGACTTTGATAAGCGTTATAAATATTAGAATTTAATTTTAAGTACAATAAATATTTATCTTCATTGAAGTTAATAGTTTATTGATACATTTCACCAAAATTTAACTCGAATTAAATTTTATTTTGAGAATTATTGAAGTACCGGAATATGGGAAACTTTTACAGTGGATTGTGCGGTGTGCTAAGACTTCGAGACTTTCGAGAATTGCTAAAATCTAGTATGTGGCTACCGCAGTCTATGCACCCCTGCATCCCTGCATCTTTTTCTTATATATGATAGGGTGAAAAACGAGCACACAGTCCACCTGATGGTAAGTGGTTGCTGTGGCCCATGGACATCTACATTTATCCTCGATTACGTATCAAAATGCAGATGTGTTGTCACCCGTGAGGACTAAGATGGAATGCCTCGTTTCCAGTAAAAAGGGTCTCCAGGTCTCTACACTCACCATACGAAACACAGCAGCATTAAGCTACTATTTTACGCTGGTATTCTGTGAGAGCGTGGTCCTTCCCGGTCGAGCCGACCCATTCGTGCTACAACTATACTATACTATTAATATAGCTGCAGAATGCCTCTACCACCTATATATCTAACAAATAAGGCTATATATTCACTTCTAAGAATTTCTATAAAATGCCTATATAGTTAAGACTGGTACATAGCAATGCAGGCACTACTATTTCGCGGTAGAAGGCAGTACCTACACGGACTGATCCCGAGGCAAAAAAGAAGTCTTGCCAGCTAGTTCAAAAGTACTTAAAGTGACTTACTGTACTTAAATCTTATCACACCAAGAATGTATGTGTTTGTTAAGATATATTTTGTTCCCATAATTATTATCCATAAACTTTAAAAACCATATGTATAGATTCAAACGAGGTAATAAATTGCGCGAACTGAAATAAACCTTTCGTATTTGATAACTTACGAATTACATTACCAGATAACGATGTCAGAATAGACAGGAACTTAATTTCACCTTGATCAATTATTGAAAGAAAAATGGAATATGTATATAAGTACAAGTTACAAAAGTATCTAAATGGTTAATTTGCTTATTATATTAGCCTGTAAAATATCATCTCTTTGACATGACTTTTCCCATAGCAGCGAAGATTGGCAAATATGACCATGCTTGTCAGGTAGATGGCAAAAGTAGCCCCCTTGTTTCACAACTTTAACGCTGCTAATCTAGCCAGTATATGTTAATATTAATTAACATCAAGAATACCACACAGGTCACAAGAGGTTCCAGGATTTCTTGTTGTTGTCAACCACAGGATGAGTTCATTAAATAAATTAAATACCCAGACCGGGAATGGAAAACAAATGAGGCAATTACGGAGATCCTGTAATGTATGATAACAGAGAGCCATATCATTACAATGTCGTGTTTATTTTTAAATATTTTTAATACAACAAAAGTCTAAATATTGATCATACAACAAAAAAATGTAATACTTCACATCCCTCTTATTTTAAGTACTACGCTCTGTCTCTCCGACTCTTGAATAGACCCGGCCCACAAAATAAAATGTCAAAGTTATTTAAACCTGCATCAATGGTCCAAAACATCATCTTTATTAAACTGTCGTAACATAACAAGTTTCTTTTTCTAGAGATTGAACAAAAGTGTAAAAATTTCTTGCCAGTTACTGAACTTTTGTTTGAATAAACTCGTCTACAAAAGTTGTAGTCCTTTCATGGCCAGTAATATTTCCGGTAACGCCTATTAAGTTGAACCTCTCCACATTTACGAGTACCCATATATAGCCTACGTTTGACTGAGTGCATCAGTGTTTCTTCAAAACAACATAGACCACTTACAAAATGATGAAGCTGGTGGTGTTGTCCTGCCTGTTGGCTGCCGCATCGGCGAGTCTCATTGCGCCCCTCGCTTATTCAGCACCATACGGGTACTACGGATACGGAGCTCCATTCGCCTACAGCGCCTCTCTTCTGGCGCCTATCTCGGACAACTACCGAGGTCCTCTATCTCTAGCTCCTGGTCAACCCGCTAACATTCTTGGTGCTGATGGAAGACCTCTCGATACCCTGGATGTCAACTTGGATCGTCTCGCACAACTGACCGCGCAGGCACTCGACAGTGGCTTTCATCATCTGAAGAAACGCTCAGTGGCGGGTCTCATCACTCCCCTCACTTATTCAGCGCCCTACGGATACTACGGATTTGGAGCTCCACTCGCCTACAGCACATCACTTCTGGCGCCTTACAACTACCGAGGTCCTCTGTCTCTGGCTCCCGGCCAACCCGCTAACATTCTTGGTGCTGATGGAAGACCTCTTGACACACTGGACGTCAACTTGGACCGTTCCGCGCACCTAACCGCAAAAGCACTTAACCGTGGTGTCCATTTTCTGAAGAAACGCTCAGTGGTGGCTCCCATCGTCGCTACTCCAGTCGCCCGTATTGCCACTCCACTGATCACCCCCGCTGTACCTCTTACCTACAGAGCACCTTATGCCACGACTGCTTACATTTCCCCGATTCCACATGCTCACTCTGTCTACTCTCACATCTACTAATTTTATCCGTTTACCCTGAAAATGTAAATACTGAAATAAACCATTGAAAACACCAATTAGAATTAATTTGAACGAAATCAACCAGCGACAGCATTAACCAAGATATTTAAACTGAATTCCATCTAGCCATTTCATCCATTACAGCCTCTCAAAGTCTACTGTGGAACTTGCCTGATTGCCACACAAGGGGGATATTTGCAATAGGTGCCACGCTTGGCAAGCAGGTTGGCGACTACGGTTTCTTTTCTAGTTGTTTTTAGGAAGACATCGCTGCCCATCTCCTGCTGCGTTAATAACTTTTGAATAATTTCTCGTTACGAAAATATTTACTGTACCTCCACTTTCGTAAAATAACGCATCTGATACACGCATCAAAAAATTTGAAGATACCTTACAATTGTGTTAGATAGATATGTAACATAATTTCAAGGTTCCTTTAGATTTTTCATTATATTCATTTTATAACTTCAATAAGGAATATTGTGTTATAGAAATAAGAACTAAATAACAAATCTGCTTAGGAAGAAGACGTAAACTTTTAAAAACGTTTAAGATGTCACACAAGTCAAATCATGTGTGTTGATTCACTCAAACAACTGTACGTAAAAGCATGAAATTGTGACAATATATCTCCGTTTGATTTCGTAGGCATCCTAAGAAACAATTTTATAAATTCAAACCCTCGGGGGGTAAAATAAGGTGTTACAATTTTTACAATACTTTTTATTTTATGGGGAGATTTCATATTTGTATGGCGAAAAATTATTAAATGACTTTGAAACTTGAAAATTACTATTAGTTTTGGGTTAAAAAAAGAAAATACACATTTAAAAAATATTTAAATCTGACTTTAGTGTTAATATGAAGCTGTAATGTGTGCATGAGAAAAAATAGCTTTCTAACTTACATGGTGGTGAGGATACATTTTAAATAAAATTATGACAGTTTTTGGTAGAACATATTTTCCAACTTTACAAATTGTGGGTCGATATAAATGTGTATTGGCTTAATATAATATATTTATATTAAGCCAAAAGGCTTGAGATTAATAACAAAGAAACACTTGATTCTATATTTTTAACAATTGTGCCCATCTGGGGATAAAGTTAAACATGATTTTTTTAAATTATTCTATGTTTAAATTATATATTTGACAATACTGTGACGAGTTCGATTAGAAAGGAACTACTTATTTATACATTTAGTAATCGACTTTAGTGTATAAATGAGTAGTCCCTGAACGGGCGCAAGCAACAAGCTTAACCACCTAAGTGGAATTAGTCACATTTCTTTGGTAATGTGCGACATACGAGGGCGGCACTGAAAATTTCGGGAATCAAGGACAGAACGTAACGTAGTGACACAACATTACGAGCTCGTACTATTTAAAAACGTATTTATTGCTTTTCGAAGTATTCTCCACGAAATTTGACACATTTTTCCATACGATGGAAACAATAATTGAAGCTACCATTCCATTCGGAAGTTGGGGTCTCCAAAATGGCCGTTTTGTAGGCGTCCACAGCTTCTTCAGGTGTTGAAAATCTCTGTCCACGCAATTATTCTTTATTTTGGGGAAAGTATAGAAATCATTATGATTATTATATAGGCTTAGGTCGGGGCTGTACGGCGGATGGTCTAATAATTCTATGTTTTCTTGCTCTAAAAACTCTTTTGTGCCATGTGAGAACTGGCATCGTCGTGATGGAGGATGATGCGGCAGTTGCAGTTCTGTTTACGGAGTTCAGAAACGACCTATGGCAAACAAATGCTAGCATACCATTCTGCATTAATCGTTCTTTGTCCCTCAAGAGGAATAGTCGTAACATGGCCGGTTTTGGAGACAAACGTGGCCACCATTTTTTTTACAACAATCAGTGAACGAACAATTTTTGTTGGCTTTAACTCATTTCCGAAAACCCAAACTCGTGTCTGGTTTTTTGTTTCGGGTCCGTACGCATATATCCAGGATTTTTCACCAGATACGATGTTGTATACAGCATTTGAGGATCCTGCGTGGAATCTTTCGAGACTTCTGACGCACCAAGTAACGCGAGCCGCTTTTTGCTCTTCACAGAGCGAATGCGGTATCCATCGGGGAAACAACTTTTTTGCACCTAATTGTTCATGCAAGATGATTTGTATTTGACTCATGCCAATGTCTAAAGTTGCCTGAACTTCGCGGTATGTCACATGTCGATCTTCCTCAATCAGCTTACGCACAGCATCAACGTTTTCTTGTGTGACTGCAGTTTTTGGACGATCTTGACGGGGATCATCACTGAGCTTGACACGTCTACGTTAAATTTTAGCAAACCAGCGATAAATTGTGGTTTTGGATGGGGCTTCATCACCAAATGCAGAAATCATCCGGTCAACACACTGTTTTTGTGTTAAACCACTTCGAAAGTCATAATAAATCATCGCTCTTGAATTTTCTCGAGTCAATTCCATTTTCTCAACGACTTTTAAAGTATGACAAAACCTTGTGACAAGACTTGTGAGAATCTTTTTTTAAATAAATAAATGGTATTCGATTTTTAAAACCAAGGAGTTTTCAATTAAAAAGATTTTAATATGACAGGAACAGTGGAAATATTCCATTCTCGATACTTGGATCCCTTGATCCCGATTGGTGGTTACGTTTGTGCCATCTGTTTCACCTGTACGCTCGACAGTGGTACAAATGTGACTAACACAACGCCCTCCGCCCGCTCGGCAACGTTACACATTAGAACCACTCATAATTTATGAGGGCGAACCCGGCAAAAAAAGGTTTGTCATTAAAATTTATAACAAATTTATACTGAAATGTATAATACAGATATAGACAAAGTCATACTCTTTAAGTTGGTACCATAATCTGTCAATTTTGAACTAAAAATAGACATAAAAATCATTCTGACGTAATGGCTTTTTACAACAGTAGGGCTTGGTAGTGCGTGAGCTATTGCTGAGTGATTTCTCCGTTTTTCTGTGTGTTTTTGAAATAAAAAGGTGAGTTTTATACTTTTGTGTATTCCGTGTAATAAAACAAACACGTAGATATATAATTTGTGGCATAAAAAGTGAAAAGTAAGTGTCAAAAGTACTTCGAAATCGAGAAGGCCCATTTTAGGGGTTGGGTCAAAAATGTGTTATTTTTTCCAATTCTCATTTATTTTTAGTGTAAAATGTAACTAAAAAATAGTTTTATAACATATTTCAAATAACTTGACGTTGTATTTATTTCAAATTCACACAAAAATATATTTGAAATATTATTCGGAAATCTCATACAGATAAAAATTAATTTCGTTTTTTTTTTATTTTTATATTTTGGTATGAGTAACGAATAGAAACACATAAAACATAAAAATATACATATTTCCAAACATTTTCATATAGATTTCTCCAAAAACAAACTTGTAGAATTCAAATTATTAGTAATTTTGGACTAAAAGTGAAGTATCTACTACTACTATGTAATAAAGGGTAAAAAAATTTTATTACAATTTATAGCAACTAAAAATAATTTTATTCGATAGTTTATACATTCAATAAGAATGCCTGTAAGTTTTATCCATAAATATTGTCTCAAAGTGAAAATATAGCAAATTTTGCAAGTTGCAAAAAAATTTGCAATTCCCGCCATTTTACGTCGCGAGCCAACAGGCGTTTCGAATAAAGTCCCCATACGAGCATACAGTAACTTTATTTTTTGGATTGTCCGCCCTTCATGGTAAAATAGGGGATGAAAGCTATTATAAAACTTTGATGCAGCCAATTTATCACCATTGTCTGATCAGGAGTGTGGTGCCACTCACGCTCCCTTCGAAGTAGCGTTCTGCACGCTGCCACCGTGTTTAGCATTAAAGCTCGGGGGGTTAGGACGAAATGCGATCATTCGTTGCTTCCTACCCATGAGAGCGGCTTTGCTTCTCGCTCGATGACACCAGCGCTTTTGCTGACTCTGTCACAGATGTGGTGCTACAGGGAATAGAATTATTTATTCCATCATCTGTGGTAATCATCGGAGACCAATCCCAACCTTGGTTTGATCGCTCCTATAGGACTGCATTACGCATCAAGCAGGAGTGTTATTAGGCCTGGGCTTAAGCTTCCGCGGCTAAAGAGTTATTTCCAAGGCAAAGTATGAGCTCATTAACAGAATTGGCGAGAAATTAGTTCACTTTCCTTCGGAAACCCGTGCGTTCTGGTCTCTCGCCTAGGATGTCCAATGGAATTTCTGTAAGCCATCACTAACATCTCTGCATAAGGAGGACGGCTCAATGACCCACGCTGCAAAAGAGAAAGCTGATATTTTAGGCTCTCTTTTTGCGTACAACTTGACTTTCAATAACCGGGGGAACACACCACCGGTCATCCCGTGTTGTGAGTGCTTCATGCCTGATGTGAAATTCACACAGTGCTCACTACGTAAAGCACTCCTCTCTCTGAACATGTAAAGTCGTATGGATCTGACGGAACCCCCCCCAGATTGTACGGAGCACGTGTGCTGCACAGTTGCACCCGCAGCACCCGATCCCTTAAAAAAATAACCGCTCTGGTCCGTCCAACTACAGGCCTATCGCCATTTCCTCCTTGTTCTCCAAAATAATGGAGTCCATTATTAAGAGCCTGCTCATGTACATGTCAGTACGGTTTACGTCGGGATCACACAGCTAGTGATCTTCTTGTTTATCTAACACACCGATTGGTGAAGGCAATTGAGTCCAAGGAGAAGGCTTTGGTGGTTAGTTTGAACATAGCGAAACCCTTCGATCGGGTTTGGCACAAAGCACTTCTCTCGAAGCTTCCTTCCAAAAAAATTGTGCGATTGGATCACCAGTTTTCTGTCTGGACGGAGCATCAAGCTCGTAGTAGAAGGTGCATGCTCCGATTGCAAGCTTATTAAGGCTGGAGTGCCACAGGACTGCGTGCTATCAATGCTATTGAAATGAAATGAATGATTTTTATTAAATATAGATTATTGTATAATACTTATTGAAAGTCATTTTTTATTTACCACTAGTTCGCAAAAAAACCTTTGTTCGGAGAAAAACCAGCAAGAAATCCATTGGGACCTTTATTAACCATATATCAAATTACAATAAATGTATTTTGTACAATTATTTACGAATTTTTATAGAACCAGCATGGTGGCCATCACCTCATTCCCAGGGGTGGATTATCATCAACATAGCTGCATCCGATGAAACCACTGAGAAAAGGTACTTTGCCCACTTGTCTTTAGGAGTCTCTTCTACGGCATTTTGAAACGCAGCCACTGCTTCCTCGGCGTCCATAAAACGTTTTTCTCGAAGTTTTTCTTTTATTTTCGGAAATAAATAAAAATCGCAAAGTGCGAGGTCTGGGCTATAGATAGGCTATATCTGGGCTGAGCTATAATATATATATTTGTATGTATATATATATATATATATATATATATATATATATATATATATATATATTGTATATATATATATATATATATATATATTTACCGCCATCGCCAACGGTGTGCGACGAGGCGTTGTCGTGGTGAAGGAGGATCATACTGCGAGGTCATTTCTTCCGAACTTTTTCCAAGACAAATGGCAAAAAATTGTAAAAATGTACCACTCTGCAGTAACTGTTTTTCGATCCTCTTAAATAATTGTCGCGTAACGACCTGTCCTTCCGAAGAACGACGCCACCATCTTTTTTCGCACGCTTCGATCTCTCTTCACTTTAGTTGGCAACTCCTCGGTAGGAAACACCCAGACAGCAGACTGTCTCTTAGTTTCAGGATCATAACAATAAATCCAGCTTTCGTCACCCGTAAGTATGTCGAACACAGCATTTGAATCTCCTCCGATAAATCTTTGAACCATTTCACGACACCAATAAATACGACGAAGTTTTTGCGCCTCTGTCAAATTATGAGGTATCCACAGGGCACAAAGCATCCTGACAGATAAATGTGCATGCAGGATTTTGTGCACTTGACTCATACCGATACCTAAGCTTGTCCGAATCTGCTGATAAGTCACTCTTTTGTCAGTCTCTATCATAGGCCGCACAATACTGATATTATCGTCAGTCGTCGCCGTAGAAGGCCGTCCCTCACGCAGATCATCGGTGAAATTAGTGCGATCACGTTTATACTCATTATACCAGTTGTAAACAGTGGCACAAGGTGGGGTTTCATCGTGAAAGGCCAATCAAAGTCTATCATAACAGACTTAAATGACGTCGAAAGTCATAAAAAATTATTGTACGAAAATTTTCTCGCTTTGTATTCATGATAACGTGACACAAACAATTTTCAATTTGCCGCCAAATCGTAAACAAATGACAAATTAATAAAATACATACACAAGTAGCCAGTTCTAAAAACCTTCAATGTCGCCCTCGTATCGATCGATATCAATAGAATGTCGTGTTTATTTAATATTTTTAACGATTAGTAACTTACATAATTTTATTGCATGTACATGAGGGTATAGAATTCTGCTCTGTAATTGAACTTTTGTTTAATAACATTCGTCAACAAAAGTTGTTATCCTTACATGCCCAGTAAAATTTCCGGTAACGCCTATTACGGTGGGCCTCTTACATCAACGAGTACCTATATATAGCCTACGTTTAACTGAGTGCATCAGTGTTTCTTCGAAACAACACAGACCACTTACAAAATGATGAAGCTGGTGGTGTTGTCCTGCCTGTTGGCTGCCGCATCGGCGAGTCTCATTGCGCCCCTCGCTTATTCAGCACCATACGGATACGGCGCCCCATTCGCCTACAGCGCGTCTCTTCTGGCGCCTATCTCGGACAACTACCGAGGTCCTCTATCTCTAGCTCCTGGTCAACCCGCTAACATACTTGGTGCTGATGGAAGACCTCTCGATACCCTGGATGTCAACTTGGATCGTTCCGCACATCTGACCGCGAAGGCACTCGACAGTGGCTTCCATCATCTGAAGAAACGCTCAGTGGCGGGTCTCATCACTCCCCTCACTTATTCAGCACCCTACGGATACTACGGATTTGGAGCTCCACTCGCCTACAGCACATCCCTTCTGGCGCCTTACAACTACCGAGGTCCTCTGTCTCTGGCTCCCGGCCAACCCGCTAACATTCTTGGTGCTGATGGAAGACCTCTTGACACACTGGACGTCAACTTGGACCGTTCCGCGCACCTAACCGCAAAAGCACTTAACCGTGGTGTCCATTTTCTGAAGAAACGCTCAGTGGTGGCTCCCATCGTCGCTACTCCAGTCGCCCGCATTGCCACTCCACTAATCACCCCCGCTGTACCTCTTACCTACAGAGCACCTTATGCCACGACTGCTTACATTTCCCCGATCCCACATACTCACTCTGTCTACTCTCACATCTACTAATTTTATCCGTTGACCCTGAAAATGTAAATACTGAAATAAATCATTGAAAATACCAATTAGTATTAATTTGCATAAAATCCACCAGCGACAGCATTAACCAATATATTTAAACTGAATTCCGTTTCTTCATTCTAGCTGTTCCATTCTAGCCATTTCATCCATTACAGCTTCTCAAAGTCCACTGTTGAGTTTGCCTGATTGCCACACAAGGGGGATATTTGCAATAGTTGCCACGCTTGGCAAGCAGGTTGGCGACTGCGGTTTCTTTTCTAGTTGTTTTTAGGAAGACGCCGCTGCCAAGTGTTAATTACTTTTGATCAATTTCTCGTAACGAAAATATTTACTGTATTTGTCTGTACTGCACTTTCGTAAAATAACGCATCTGATACACGCATCAAAAAATTTGAAGAAACCTTACAATTATGTTAGATAGATATGTAACATAATTTTAAGGTTTCTTTAGATTTTTCATTATATTCATTTTATAACTTCAATAAGGAATATTGTGTTATAGAAATAAAAACTAAATAACAAATCTGCTTAGGACGAAGACGTAAACTTTTAAAAAGGTTTAAGATGTCAAACAAATCAAATCTATTTATATGAAAGAAGATGACCTGAGTGACTCATTTATCAACACACAGCTCCAACAACTGGACGTAAAAGCACGAAATTGTGACAATATATATCTCCCTTTGATTACGTAGGCATCCTAAGAAACAATTTTATAAATCCAAACCGTGGGCGTGAAATAAGATTACGAAAATTATCACTAATAGTTTTGGGTATATATAAATAAATAAATAAATAAAAATACACATTTAAAAAAAATCTAAGTTTGAAGTTTCAATATGAGGCTATATTGTTTGCGTAAGAAAAAATAGCCTTCTAACTTACATGGTGGTGAGGATACATTTTAAATGAAATTATAACAGTTTCGTGTAGAAAACATTTTCCAACGGTACAAAATGTATTTAGGCTTGAGATTAGAAACAAAGAAACACTTGTTTCAGTATCTTTAACAATTGTACCCTAAAGGGGATAAAGTTTAAAATTAAATTTTATTTGAAATTATTATATATTTGACAACACTATGACAAGCTTTCGATTAGAAACTTAGTTACTCGTATTTTAGGATCTCTACCCTTAACGGCAGAAAATAGGACAAAAGCTGTTATAAAATTGTTGATTTTGATGCAGTTTACAATTTATCTATATAAATAATATATTAATCGTTATTGTACACATTGAACAAAAAAATAAGATTACATAATTTTCAACTAACGATATCTTAAATTTGTCAACGAATTACAGTTGAAAATATATTTGTTATCTGACTTTTTATATCAACAAGCCTTTACACGAATTTGAACCGGTTATGTTACCAAAAACACAGTAAATTAAATAAAAACAAATCGATGCCCGCAGCTGGAGTGCGACAATAAGATTTACTGGAATTTGAGGGAATTTTTGACGACTCAGTAAAAAATTAAATTAGACATGACATAAATGAATGTTATTTCCCTATTCAGTCCATTATGCTATTTCCCTCCATCGTACGATGGGTGTCGTAAGAGGCGTCAGAGAAAACTGAAACAGGATATGGGCAGCAACATCATCCCGATAACTTATAATAATAAAAAACTGCAGATGCCAACCCGCATGTCAATCGCAACAGTTCCAACTTTGGGAACCCTTTCCTATCAGGCAGTCTATGGTGGAAGCCTATGTTTAGCAATAGACTTCTTAAGCTGTAACGGGATGGAATAAATAATAGAAGTAATAGAAATTAAAAATATCAGCATCAAAAAATCTGAGGATTGCGCACATTTATTCTAAAGCTTTCCATACTTTTCCACATTAATGATTAACAATTCAAACTTTTCTTTGTGTCACAAAGGCATAAAGTTACTTACCATAATAATATACTAGACATATATTAATCATTAGTTGTCCTGCAAAAGTAGTCTCTTCACGGTCGTCATTGCATTCTGGTGACGACTAACAACATATTCTGAGAATGCTAGTATATAAAGGGTTCGATCGAGATCATAGCATCAGTGTTTTCTCGTCCAGTTAACGACACAGACCACTTTCAAGATGATAAAGCTGGTGGTGTTGTACTGCCTGTTGGCTGCCACGTCCGCGGGTTTCATCGCACCCCTCGCTTACCCCGCACCACTTGCCTACAGTGCAACTGTTCTGGCGTCCTCCAACTACCGTGGACCTCTGTCCCTGGCTCCTGGTCAACCTGCTAACATTCTTGCTGCTGATGGCAGGCCTCTTGACGTGAACTTGGACCGCGCTGCTCACTACACCGCAAAGGCTCTGAACAACGGTTTCCATCTCCTGAAGAAGCGTTCCGTCATCGCGCCCATCATAGCTGCTCCCATCGTTCGCATTTCCTCCCCCGCTGATCACCCACACTGTGCCTCTTACCTACTCTGCACCTATACTTGGCACCGCTCACGTTGCTCCTCTTGCGTATACCCACACAGCAGTCACTCATGTCTAGTAAACATCAAAAACAAGAAATGTAATCAAATTTATAATACATTAAATAAACGAATTTGGTAAATATATGATAAATACTTCATTTATATTATGAAATAGTGACCTCTTAGCTCATAAAAGTCCAAAGGTGGACTGGAAATATTCTATTGTCTCGAAGTGGTTTGAGTTAGATTTGTTAAAATAGGGCTAATTCGTTGGCATCCTAGCAAGCCATCTTGTCTGTTTCAATTTTTTTTTTAAATTACAGTATCCACATGGTCTTATCATACGAGTATTAACTAGGCAGAAAAAGAAAAATATTTTTTTTTACATAAAACTGACTTCAAATCTTTGCCCACACTACTACAACCTTAAAAATAATATTTTTTGATTGTTAAAAACATTGAGCTATTACGTACTACGAACTAGAGGCGACACTGCATTCAGCTACTCTATTCCACTCAACTGCGGATGCACCGCACTTTGATCAGTCACTCGCTGGGCGCTTATAGAGTTGTCACGTGTTGTGTTGATTTAAAAAAAATCTCTTGATAAAAATATGCCGTCGTGTGTACTTAGATATTGCACAAATAATTCAAGAAATGTCAGTAAAAACCAAGGAATTACTTTTCATCGGTTAATAAGATACTTAATTAATAAAAAAAAGTATTATGTATTAATAATAAAACAAATTATTCCTAAGACGCCATCTCGTGTCAGCGAATATAGATTATGAAATTAATATGTTCAGATGCAACATTTCTCTGGGTACTTAAATATAGGATGAATATACTATTATATACATTTTTTGTAGAAAAATATATAAGTTATTATAATATGGTAAAATGTTTCATGTTTAAATCTGCTTATTATTCTTTTATTTTATTTTTAGGTTTCCACATCAAGGTCAAAGTTGTATAAATTCATCCATTTTTAACTCTCGCGTGCCCAACATTTATGAACTTTTGTTGTAATTTAAATAAATATAGTTGTAATTTAAATGTTATGTTAATAAGTTTTGTTAAACATACATTTAGTATGTTTTTTATATTTGACTTAGATACCTTTTAAAATATTCAAATAAAAATATCATTAAATCGTAGTTGTGTAAATGACAAAATTTAAATATTGTTCTCGATATAATTTACCTATTTAACAATAAAATCTACTATTACCTACGGGTCATTCTACCTATGTTTACTCTATGATAAAAAAACAACCGCGCGAACACAGAGTAGCGCACATTTTTTAGCTGATAGCAGATAGCTGTTCTAGTACGTAAGTACATATTACTTCAATGTTAAAAAATGAAAAAAATTGTAAGGAAAATATACGCATTACTGTTACTTAAATATTTATATTACCTAACCAGTAATATTTGAAACCTTTTCATCTAAAATAACCACTTCATTTTCATTCTTTATACGTGGTAGAGCCATGATGCAGTTATATTAATAGTCCGTTTTTGCGTAGGTTGCACGGTTCCGGAGATGTGCAGATCAATTAACTCTTATCTAATTGATATCCGGTGTGGGCCTCCACCGTCATTAGCGTCATACCGTCATTCCTATCTACAACACTAATCTGAATCATCAATAAAACACATTACCTAATTTTCTTAAAATTTTTATTTACAAAATACAAAATCTTATTACTTATTATCTATACAATAGGAACGAAACATCTCATCCACTAAAATATCGTTGTACAATGTGTTCCCTGTAAATATACTCGTAAAACTATGTTTTGAACATCCCTGAAACTTATATAGCATATACAATTCCTTTTTAAAAACTCTAGATGATATCGTATAGGTGCTCGTCCATATGAATCAAAATATTGACCGACGTCATTCGTATCGATATATAAAGCTACCCAATGTGACCCTGGTTTATCAGCTGTATCCAAATTGCATATTATATAAGTTGGTACGTGGTGTACATGGGCAGTCTATTGGCAGCATAAACATTATTTTCTAGAGTGGGGTGAATCTTTTTCAGATGTTGCTGTACATCTAGTGTATCCATGATATTACTGCTATTAGTAGATTATTACAGTACCAATCTACTCAATGACTAACATAGGAATGATCAATTATAGTGATTTCTAAATATTAAATTGCATTCTTTTGTATTATACAAAACGTATTTGAGTCATCAATATACTGAACAAGACGCAACACGAAGGACGAAGGAATGCTGAGATAAGCAACAGAATGTGAGATAAGCTTGTTGACGCATAAAGTTACTATCAATTCCACTGCAGAAATTATTTAGATTAGAATTATTACTTACTGGTACTATATAAGACCGCGCAACTGTAGTCATGGAGTTAGTGTATGGTCGTTTGACCACAGTGGATCTATCAATACTACATTTGAGTTACTTCAACGCATCAAAGGTCATGGATGTAAGTGTTTATTCTATTGACAAACTTAATTTTCTTTCTGTTATTTTCTTATGTGTGTAGTTAGTGTTAACAAATTATATTTAAATATTATGTGTGTATATTATTAAGCCGTGGTAGCTCATATTAGGTTAGCGCATGCTGTAAATTTCACAGTACAAGATCCGGGTGCGATCCCCGCCGGCACCAATTAAATTGTTAATTGCAATTTTAAGTGCTGATTTACCACGTGCTCAGCGGTGAAGGAAAACATTGTGAGGAAACCTGCATGTCTGAGAAAATTTCGAAGGCATGTGAAGTTCGCCAACACGCATTGAGGCAGCGCGGCGGACATTTCCTAGCCTTAGGGCTACCCCTCAGAAATATACTAACCCTCTCAGAAATGAGAGGAGGCCTATGTTCAGCAGTGGACTTTAATAGACTGTAACTTTAACTTTTTTAACCTTTATGATTAAGTGTTAACAAATTGATATTAACATGATAACTGTGTTGTTGCAGAAATCATTGAGCATCGATGGAAATACCTATAAACAGTATTACTACTCGCCACTCTCCCCTCAAGAAGAGAGTGATGACATCGTCATTAATAATAACACATGCGATGGTGTAAAAAGAAAATCGCAATCGATTGATCATTTTTTTGAAGCTGAATCAAAAATAAAAAAGAGGAAGTTGTTATCATCAACCGTAGCACGAGCCGCTAGAGATGGTGTATCATACATTTCTACTAATTCTGACGACAGAGACCAAGCGACGCATCTCATCAAAATTGAAATATACGATATGAAGAAGCTATCCAAGATTCCAACTACTGATCATTGGAAATATGCTTCCACGATGATTAAATATTACGTAAAGACTAATAAGGATAGCATCTACGACAAGACAAACGCCCTCGTATACAATATTACAAAAACAATAGCAGAAAGTGAAAAAGTTAAAAAATACTTTTTTAACAATGACAGTCATTAGCTAATCATTAGTGAATGTGATTCTGTTTACTTAAATTACTTCTGTGTACTCATTATATTCTATTTCTAATCCTTTGCTAGTTACTTACTCTGCTACCTATTTTCTTCTTTACTTTAAGGATGGCAAACTTCAGTGAAGTGTGCACCAGTGCTTTCTTCTCCATAACCATGTAAGAGAATACGGAACTATTCAACAGCGAATTAAATCAGGAGTTGTCTAAAGTTTGTGATGAAATGGAGAAGGATCAACTGTTCGATTCATCGTATGATGATGAGTTGTATAATCACTGTGCGATGGTTGAAACACAGTTTAAGTAAGTAAAATAAACATTCATTTCGATCATAATTTATTTATTTTATTTTATTCTTTATTGCACCAAAGATTTTGTACAAAAGGCGAGCTTAATGCTATATGGCATTCTCTACCAGCTAACCTTGGGTAGAACAGAGAGTGAGTTATGGGCAGTAAAGATGTCATGATCTCATTCAATTCAAAATGTACATGCTACACATACATATAATATATATATAAACATATATATTATATACACTTACAAACACATACATATGTATATACATATATATATACATATATACATACACATATACATATATAAATATATATCTCCATAAATTTATATACAAATAACTATAAACATAAAGTAAGTGGACTCAAATTTGTTGGTTACGGATATATTCGTATAGTTTTCTTTTAAACACGTTTTAGCAGGTATTATGCGCAGGTCAACAGGCAATTTGTTCCAGAGGGAGATGGAAGTTAATGTGAAAGAATTTGATATAAACCCAGAATGGTGGAGAGGAGTAGACAGTAATAAATTGTGTGAAGACCGGAGATTGAGAGAATGAGTATCACTACGGAATTGGAATCTTTCTTTTAGGTAAAGGGGTGAGGAAGAATCATTAAGAACTGAAAACAGAGAGTACAGCATTCGAAAATCTCTGCGCTGGCGTATAGTCAACCACTTTAATTGGGAGCGAAATTCTGATACGTGATCGTATTAGCGCAGACCAAAGATGAATCTTATGCAGTTGTTAAGTAACCTGTCCAACCTGCTTAGCAGCTCCTGAGAGATATTAGAAAGACAAACATCGGCATAGTCAAATAATGGAAGAATTAGAGATTAGATGAGTAGAAGCTTACTTGAAGGAGGCAGAAAGAACTTAAGACGATAGATGGAACGAAGTATGCCTGTGACTTTACGACAAATCTCGGACACCTGTAACCTCCAACTAAGGGTCGGGTCAATAATTAAACCCAGATCCTTGACACTAGCGCGGAAAGGAATTACACAGTTTTCATAGCAAATGGATGGTAGATCAGGTATGTTAAGTTGTGACACCAATCGACGACTACCAATGATAATAGTCTGGCATTTACTGGGATTTACCGTTATACCAAATCGCTGTGACCAGTCTGAAATGCGTTGTAAGTCCTGATTAATAGCTGCAATAGCGGTAGCAATTTCAACCGAGGACGCTTGTGAGTATAACTGAAGATCGTCAGCGTATAGGTGGTAAGAACATTGAAGGTGGGTAGTTAGAAGATTGATAAACAACGAAAACAAGAGAGGAGAGAGAATGCCGCCTTGCGGTACACCTAGATATAGATCGCACCAGTCGGAAAAATCCTGACCAGCCCGAACAGCCTGCTGGCGACCGCGAAGATAAGAAGAAAACCAGTTCAGTACTGACGGGGAGAAGTTTAGGCGTGAGAGTAATCCAAGGAGTAAGTCGTGATCGACACAATTAAATGCGTTTGAAAAGTCAATAAGGACCAGAACAGTCAAACATGACCTCTCCATGCCCTCTCTAAAATCTTCTGTAACTTGAAGTAAAGCTGTGGTGGTACTATGTCCCGGGCGGAAGCCAGATTGATATGTACTAAGGTAGTTGCATTTCGAAATGAAAGAGGTGACTTGTTTGTGTACCAATGATTCAAGGGCTTTGGAAAGAAACGGCAGTATAGAAATAGGTCTAAAATGGGAGGGTAGGGATGGATTGGGTACCTTCGCAAGAGGCAAGATAAAAGCTTTTACCCATAACTTAGGGAAAATACCAGTAGAGAGGGAGAAATTGATGATGAGTGTGAGAACTGGAGTAACAATATCGAGTATGGGAAGTATCATAGGTCTACTCACCTCATCATATCCGGTTGCGGAAGATTTTATTGAAAGTATGGCTTTTCTAGTATCATCGTCAGTCACTGAACTGAAGTCGAAAGAATTACATGATAACAAGGGCATGGAATTAAGTTCCTGGAGAGTCGTAGCTTTGGTGGTCAAATTTACACAATGTCTTGTACAGTTTTTAATAAATTTAAACTTTTTAGTAGTCAACCACTACAACTTGGAAGAGGAACGAAGCGAACGAGCAGCAAAGAACCCAAGATCATCAAAAAACCAACAACGGAAGCAGAAGCGCCTACCTCTGCAGGGAACAGTATTGGTAACAATGATCAAGTAGAATGTCTAACGTGTCATATATTTATCAAGAAACGGTATTTAGCTGATCATTTTAAAAGTAATGTTCACAAAAATAATCTTTTAAATTCACATAATTCTTTATCAAACGTTAGTGTTATTGAATCTGCTTTTGGAAATAAGATTATAACTAATAAAATCAAGAGTAGAGTAGATCGTTCGACATTGGTAAATTTTGAAACTCCTGAACTATTTTAAAATTACTCGTATATTATAGATGATATTTTGTTTTTAATACAAGAGTGTATTCATCAACACATAATTTTTAAAGTAAACTTCATATTGCATGTTGATTTTGTTCACGAAACTAAAGATATTCATGATACGTTCGATTTTCAAATGCTTAACTATATTATTTGTCAAGGAGATGACTTAAATATTTTTTTTTCATCTTTAAATGATACAATTACTACTAAAATTAGTGCATTTGAAAAAGAAGATAGTGGATGGAGTCTAAAAAACATAAAATCTATAGACATGAATGTTAATAAATTTAACCCCCTACGCGGTACTTCATACATAGATCTTCCTCGTGACATAAAATTAAAAAAGGCTGTTATAAATGTAAAAAGCAAGGATTATTTTTGTTTAAAATGGGCGTTACTCTTGGCGTTATATCCCGTAAACAAAAACGCGGATCGGGTATCAGCGTACGTTAAACATGCAAATAAACTTAAATTTGATGGTATTTCCTTTCCAGTTAAAATTTCTGACATAGCAAAAGTAAAGAAATTAAATAATATTAGTATTATGTTTTTGGGTTAGAATATAATATAGAAAAACGATGTAATTCTATAGTAGGTCCATTATTTTTAACGGAGTGTCGTAAAGATAGACATATCAATTTATTATTTTTTCCAAGAATACAAAAAATCATTATTGTTACATAAAAAAATTATCGCGGTTAGTTAGTAAACAAATTTCAAAAGACATGTCTACATGTCTACTTCATTTTCCATCTCAGGAAAGGTTAAATAACCATGAATTTCCATCTCAGGAAAGGTTAAATAACTATGAACAATACGATTGTGACCACATTTGTACAGAATTACCAAACAGTGAAACTTTAAAAAAAAGAATTGGTTTGGTCAACCTATTTCAAATGCTAAAATTAAATTTGATAGCTATGAAAAAAAGTTAAAGATACCATTCGTAGTTTATGCTGATTTTGAAGCATTTTTAAAACCAATAGAATTATGTTCTAACGATCCTTCCAAACCTTTCACACACAATATTCAGAAACATGAAATACATAGTCTTGGTTATTATATAAAATGTTCATATAATGATAAATTATCAAAATATGTAACATATTGCGGACCCAACTGTGCACAAGTGTTTATGGAAAGTTTATCTAACAATCTAAAAGAAATAAATAGACTTCAAAAATATCCTCCACTTCCGCTAACAAATGAAGACAAAAACCAAATTACAAATGCAACCATTTGTCATATTTGTGAAACAGAGTCAGCAGAACATTTTTATGATTTTGATTGGTACACCGGTAGTTTTATAAGTGTTGCTCATGAATCATGTAGCTCGAAGTTCAGAACACCTCGTTATATACCAATATTTTTACACAACCTTAGTCACTATGATGTTCATTTTATTGTTCACGCGTTAAACTTTTGTGATGGTCAAGTCGAAGTTATCCCTCAAAATAAAGAAAAATATATATCCTTTTCCAAAAAATTAAAAATGAATAACCACGAAATTATATTGAGATTCATAGATTCATTTAAGTTTTTATCATGTAAATTAGAAGAATTAGCGAAAAATCTCAGTAATGATCAATTTCAAGAATTACGTAGAAATTATCCTAATGATGGAGATTTCTTTCGTTTAAAACGGAAAGGCGTTTATCCATATGAACATATGACTAATTACGATAGTTTAAGGCTAACATCGCTCCCTGAACAAAAAAATTTTTATAGCTCGCTCACAGATTCCCATATTTCAAATGATGATTACAATCATGCTATAGATGTTTGGGAACACTTTGGGTGTTGCAATATGCTAGATTATTCAAACCTGTATTTAAAAACAGACGTTTTACTTTTATCCAATGTATTTGAAAACTTTAGAAAGTTATGTATTAATACTTATGATTTAGACCCTGCCCATTATTACACAGCACCCGGTTTAAGTTAGGATGCAATGTTAAAATATACAAAAATAGAATTAGAACTTTTAACAGATTATGAGAAAATTACATTTATTGGATCAGGTATCAGAGTTGGTGTATCTCAATGTAGTAATCGTTATGCTAGCGCTAATAATAAATACATGGGGGATTATGATGCAGGGAAACCAAATTCATATAATCACATATTTAGATGCCAACAATTTATATGGTTGGGCTATGTCTCAATGTCTTCCTACTGGTGGATTCGAATAGGTAAATCCGAATACAGAATTTAATGTGTCTGAGACATCGGACTTCGGTTTTATTTTAGAAGTTGATTTGGAATATCCAGATGAACTTCATGATTTACATTCGGACTTTCCTTTATGTCCAGAAAATATTTATACAGGCAATATTAATGAGAATAAACTAGTCCCAAATATAAATAATAAAGATAAATATGTAATTCATTACATAAATTTAAAGCAGTGCATAAAAATGGGGGTTAAATTAACTAAAATTCATAGAGTTTTAAAATTTAAACAGTCTCCCTGGTTGAAGATGTACATAGATCTAAACACAAAATTAAGAACGTTAGCAAAATCAGATTTCGAAAAAGATTTTTATAAATTACTGAATAATTCAGTCTTCGGTAAGACTATGGAGAATATTGAAAAAAGAGTTAACATAAAATTAGATACACACTGGGAGAACCAGTGTAAAGCTTTAGGTGCTCAAGATCTAATCGCTACACCACAATTTCATAGTCTTTCAGTATTTTCGGAAAACCTAGTTGCGGTTCAGTTGCGAAAAACGAAGTTAATATATAACAAACCAATTTATTTGGGGTTTTGCATTTTAGATATTTCAAAAACATTACTGTATGATTTTCATTATAACTATATGGTTAAAAAGTTTAGTAAAATCAAATTATTGTATACAGATACGGATAGTTTAATATATCATATATTTACAGATGATTATTACACTGGTATAAAACCTGACCTTTCATCATACTTTGATACCTCAGATTATGATACAAATAATATTTTTGAATATCGAAAATTAAATAAAATGAAATTAGGTTTTTTTAAAGATGAAAATAATATTAAAATCATGAAAGAATTTGTGGCTTTATGATCCAAAATGTACGCTTTTAACTTAGAGAATAAGACTATAGCCAAGGCAAAAGGGGTAAATAAATATATCACTAAAAAGATGACAATGGATAGTTATAAGTCTCCTCTATTTAATAAAAAAGTTCAATATTATAGTATGCTTAGATTTAAATCAATTAAACACAATTTTTACACAAAAATTAAATAAGATTGGTTTATCATATAATGACAAAATGAGGCATATTTTAGATAATAATATTGAAACATTAGCTTGGGGTCATTATAAACTGCGCTAAGTGTTGATAGTTTTTACTTTTATGTCTACATGTAAATAAAATTTGTATTGATTGTAAAATTATGATAATAGTATAATATAACGTAGAGTTTATTACATATTTAATCATTGTTTTATTGTAAATAATTTAAGTTAATTGTTGTTTATATTTGCGTGTGTGTGTGTGTATTTATTTGAGGTTGAGTTGATTGTAAAATTATGATGTACTAATTGTCTTAGAAATAGTATACAGATCATTCTGTTTTATATAATTTTTGCAATATATATTAATTGTTTACACCAACACTTTCATTTTTTATTTCACCCGTTAGAACTTTAGACGTGTGTAATGTTTCACTTTACCCATCCGTTTACTGCTATTGTGGCAGGACCAAGTGGATGTGGGAAGTCAAATTTTGTAACAAATTTCATAAAATCAGTTACAGAAATATGTAATTGTGATTTTAATAAGATCACATGGTGCTTTGATGAAATGCAACCTTTTTATAATTTACCAAATGTTAACTTTCATCAAGGAAATCCAAATCTTAATATGTTTGATGTTGAAAACCCACATCTTGTTATTATTGATGATCTAATGAGAGAGTCCGATGGAAGAATTGTGGATATATTTACAAAAGGTAGTCATCACAGGAATCTTAGTGTATTTTATTTAACACAAAATTTATTTCATCAGGGTAAAGGGCAAAGAGTGTCACCAGATAACCCAAAATTCATTGAAGATGCCTACAGGGATGCAACTCTAGAGGCGCATGGATATTTAATGGTAGATTTAAAACAGAATACCAATGATTTTTGTCGTATCAAGACCGTCGTCTTCCCATTTAATGGTTTCTGTACAGTCTACGTCCCCACAAAAGAGTTTAAATAAACCAAGAATCAAACAATTCAAATCATTTCTAAATGATGTACCGTCGACATAAACATTTGCTAAACGCTTTGCATACGCTTAAACCAAAATATCAAAGAGCATTACTTAAAACGTGTGATGAAGAAGAAATTAACTGTGTTTGTGAGTGTATTCATAACGTTTTACAAGGAAAAGTACCTCTTAAAGATCAAGATAAACAAAAATTGAATAAACACAAAAATATACTCCATAAACTAGTGCGTAATTGTAAACATAAACTGAGAATAAATATAATTATACAAAAAGGAGGGGTTTTCTTACCAATAATATTAGGTGCAATATTGAGTGGATTAGTGAGTGGACTAGCCAGCTAACATGGAAAATGCAAAGAAAATGATACTTATCGAACCTGGATTGATTGAAAATTTAAAACAAGAAAATAAGGTTAACAGTAATTTATCTCGATTAGATATTGAAATGCAAAATATTATGAATAGTAAGACGGAAGACCGAAATAAATGGATGTTATATTTACAAACACTGCAAAGATACCTTCATTTTACCGAAGAGGATCGTCAACCACTCAGATTACCAATTTATTCTGATACATATAATGAAGATTCAAATGAGTCTAAAATTGATTTTAAAAATGAAGATAGAGATCTAAAAACTTCAGTTGATATTGAATCTTTGTTGGAAAAATATCGATCCATTAAAAGTAAAGAAAATGATGAAAATCCACTTTACACACCAGCTCAAATACTCAGTTTAATACCAAAAACTTATAATAAAAAAGGACAGTTATTATTAAACTTAGTTGAAACAAGTAAAAGTAAAATACATTGGGATAATGAAGGTACAGTCATAATTGATAATGAAAAAATTCCTGGAACTAATATTGTTGATTTAATTAATGATTCACTAAGACCCTTTAAAGAAGTGATCCAGTAGGGTGGGATAGGTTTGCTGAAGCATTAAAAGATATTAAAGTACCACTGACTTATATTGAAAATCCAAAGAGATATGAGTTTATTAACCAACTTCAAGCTAAAGATCTGAACAAACCCTCTGAGATTGTAGTTCAAGAGTTTTCTACACCGAGCAGTAGAGATAAAAAGTCTGCAACTAAAATACGTAAAAGGTTTGAGTGGGAAAAATGGAACCCGTACTAGAAAAAATGAACAGGATTTATTATGATCCATCTTATCCCGCTGGTTTTGGTAGTATTGATAATATATCAAAAGCCATGAAGGGTAAAATGAATAAAAAGCAAGTACATTCCTTTACTTGCGTTAAAAATACAAGAAACATACACATTACATAAACCCATTCGAAAAAAATTCCCGCGTAATATGTACATTCTCTCAAATATTAATGAACTGTGGCAAGCTGATTTAAGTGATATGCGAACTTATTCTCAATATAATGATGGTTTCAAGTATATACTTTGTGTTATTGATGTATTTAGTAAATATGCTTTTGTAATACCAATGAAAAAGAAAAACTCAGAAACAACTGAAGAATGTTTTGAAAGTATATTTACTGAAAGTAATTTAACACCTACTCACATACAATCAGATAAAGGTACAGAATTTGTTTCAAAAGATATACAAAAATACTTATACTACTATATAAATCCATAAAGATTAATCACTATACCACTAACAACCCTGATATTAAGGCCAGTATTGTTGAACGATTTCAAAGAACACTAAAAATGAAAATGTGGCGTTATTTCACTCATAATAATACTTATAGATATATAGATGTTTTACATGATTTAATATACTCTTATAATCACAGCTTTCACTCTAGTATTAAGATGTGCCCATGTGATGTAAATTCCAACAATATTATGACAGTTTGGAATAATCTTTATGATAGACGGTCAAACAAACTTTCTTTAGAAAATCCTAAACCAAATTTCAATGTGGTGATTATGTTCGAATAACTAAATATAAACATGTTTTCCAAAAAAGGATATGAATCAAATTAAAGTGATGAAATATTTATTATATCTTCAATAATTGATAGATCTCCATGGGTTGTTTATACAATAACAGATTTACAAAATGAACCAATAGTTGGTACTTTTTATAAAAGAGAATTACAGAAAATCACTTACAACCCCAACTCACAATATAAAATAGATAAAATAAATTCCATCGGGTGTTTAAGGAAAAACTCTTGATAATATATTTTAGGGCAGGTACCCAAAAGATGTATAATTGGATTTGTGAACAATTCTGCATTTAATGGTTCCCTTACTAAAAATCCATTTAACTTTGAAACCTATGGTATTAATTCTTTCAGCTTATATATTGATGGTCAACAAATACCTTCAAAAGCTTTGCAACCATCTTTTAATAATAGTATATTTACATTAGCATATCATACTCTATTCTCGGGAGCTGGTATTCACTTTCTTAATGAAGGAAATGGAATCTCTTGTGAACAGTATGCCAAAGGTTACTGTCTATTAGCATTTGACTTAACTCCTGATTTATCAGCCAACTCATCAGCTCATTGGAATCTCATAAGGCATGGTAGTGTAAAATTAGAAGTACGATTTGAATCCTCACTAATACAAACAATTAACTGTATAGTTTATGCTGAGTTTGATAATATTATTGAGATAGATAAAAACAGAAATGTTACTGTAGACTATAGTAGTTAATGTTATAATATGTTAGTGTTAGATTTTATGAGTTATTTGTAATGCATTTTGTGTGTATGTAACTATGTGAAACGTTATAAAATTAAATAAAACAAATTGTATGCAATATATTATTTTTTATTTCTTTATAAATATTCAATTTAATCTAATACAAAACTCTGTTCGAGTTTAAATTTTACATAAGCACACTGACTAAACCACTGAACATGCTGTTGCCAAGGATCATCATCATCTTTCCAATCTTTTAAACCACCACCACAATGGAAATACTTGGTCTTGTCTGCATGGCCAGTATAAAAGAAACCGGCTTCTGAAAGATCTTCAGGTTTCTGTCGCATAACGAGAGGCCAGTTTTCTAAACTGAGCAACCGGATAGATTTTGAACTGAAGAATGGATATTCATCTCTTGAGTACTGCATATTCTTCTCGTTTTCTTCTCCACTCAGTGTTGTAGTTTTGTTATTCAATGATGTGTTCTTTACACGTATGCCACACTCATTTCTTCCTACTGCTCTTGTCTTCCTGTAATTTAAGTAAACCGAATATATAAAAAAAGTATTTTTTAACTTTTTCACTTTCTGCTATTGTCATTGTTATATTGTATACCAGGGCGTTTGTGTTGTCGTAGATGCTATCCTTATTAGTCTTTATGTAATATTTAATCCTCGTGGAAGCATGTTTCCAATGATCAGTAGTTGGAATCTTGGATAGCTTCTTCATATCGTACATTTCAATTTGGTGAGATGCATCGCTTGGTCTCCGTCGTCAGAATTAGTAGAAATGTATGATACACCATCTCTAGCGGCTCGTGCTACGGTTGATGATAACAACTTCCTCTTTTTTATTTTTTATTCAGCTTCAAAAAAATAATCAATCGATTGCGATTTTCTTTTTACACCATCGCATGTGTTATTATTAATGACGATGTCATCACTCTCTTCTTGAGGGGAGATTGGCGAGTAGTAATACTGTTTATAGGTATTTTCATTGAAGCTCAATGATTTCTGCAACAATACAGTTATCATGTTAATATCAATTTGTTAACACTTAATCATATAAGTTAAAAAAGTTAAAGTTACAGTCTATTAAAGTCCACTGCTGAACATAGGCCTCCTCTCATTTCTGAGAGGGTTTTAGGGCTAGCACGTTTCCTCACGATGTTTTCCTTCACCGCTGAGCACGTGGTAAATCAGCACTTAAAATTGCAATTAACAATTTAATTGGTGCCGGCGGGGATCGCACCCGGATCTTGTACTGTGAAATTTACAGCTTTCGCTAACCATATGAGCTACCACGGCTTAATCGTATACACACATAATATTTAAATATAATTTGTTAACACTAAATCATACACACATAAGAAAATAACAGAAAGAAAAGTAAGTTTTTCAATAGAATAAACACTTACATCCATGGCCTTTGATGCGTTGAAGTAACACAAATGTAGTATTGATAGATCCACTATGGTCAAACGACCATACACTAACTCCATGACTGCAGTTGCGTGGTCTTATATAGTACCAGTAAGTAATAATTCTAATCTAAAGAATTTCTGCAGTGGAATTGATAGTAACTTTATGCGTCAACAAGCTTATCTCACATTCTGTTGCTTATCTCAGCATTCCTTCGTCCTTCGTGTTGCGTCTTGTTCAGTATATTGATGACTCAAATACGTTTTGTATAATACAAAAGAATGCAATTTAATATTTAGAAATCACTATAATTGATCATTCCTATGTTAGTCATTGAGTAGATTGGTACTGTAATAATCTACTAATAGCAGTAATATCATGGATACACTAGATGTACAACAACATCTGAAAAGGATTCACCCCAGTCTAGAAAATAATGTTTATGCTGCCAATAGACTGCCCATGTACACCCACGTACCAACGTATATAATATGCAATTTGGATACAGATGATAAACCAGGGTCATATTGGGTAGCTTTATATATCTATACGAATGACGTCGGTCCATATTTTGATTCATATGGACGAGCATCTGTACGATATCATCTAGAGTTTTTAAAAAGGAATTGTAAAAGATGGAACTGGAATGTTGATACGATTCAGAATGAGTGAACTTCAGTTTGTGGCGAATATTGCTTAAGGTATTTGCTATATAAGTTTCAGGGATGTTCAATGCATAGTTTTACAAGTATATTTACAGGGAACACATTTTACAACGATATTTTAGTGGATGAGATGTTTCGCTCCTATTTTATAGACAATAAGTAATAAGATTTTGTATTTTGTAAATAAAAATTTTAAGAAAATTAGGTAATGTGTTTTATTGATGATTCAGATTAGTGTTGTAGATAGGAACAAAGGAGTATAATACAATAGCACTGATAAGCCGACGCATACGCTGAGGAAGAATAGATAATGACGGTATTCAATGTACAATAGATAAATAGATAAGAGCAATGGAGCGCTAATGACGGTGGAGGCCCACACCGGATATCAATTAGATAAGAGTTAATTGATCTGCACATCTACGGAACCGTGAATCCTACGCAAAAACGGACCGCAGAATCGTGATCAGAGCATGCCAAAACCTTTTTTCTTTTTAGGATCGTGAGTCGACAAACGTTGTACCACTTCTGACTCAGTGAGCCAGAACTGGTACTAACTAACTACTAACAATTTCAAATTCAAACTACGGAGTAATGCACCAAATCACATTCAATTTGAGATAATTTCAAATAAAAGTAGAAGCCTCTTATAAAATATAATATATAGAAGGTATTCATACTTTTTTTCACGAATGGCTCTCAAACTTTTGTCAAAATTATGTTTTTATAAAATTTCATGCTCAAAATTCATTAGATTATTTGTTGAAACTCAAAGAGAAAAATCATAAGAGACGGTACATATGTGCAAAGTTTCATTACAATCGCTTAATGGGAAGTAGGTGACAGTAAAAAATTTCTTAAACAAGAGTCATCAGTAACTACGTACAGTTGTCTTACCGTCAGCACATCGCACATAGTATACAATTCAGCAGTGGGAAATCGGTATGGTTTAAAAGCCATAACCTTAAGTAACGTGCGTTGGGCCATTTCAACTCTTATTATATGAAATTTTTTAGCACCTCCCCACGCTCTTATGCAATATGATATTACGGATGGGCCGTGGCATAGTAGACTGATTTTAAAAGTTCAATGTGAACAACATGCCGCAATGTTTTGAAAATATAAATCATTTTGCGAATTTTTTCTGATATCATTTTAATTTGCGGTATCCACGTTAGGGTTTGATCTAAAATTACGCCAAGGTACTTTATTGTAGTTGTACGTTCTAATACTATACACTGACATGATGTTATAATATGTGGATGAATATTATTACAAGTATGGGCTTTAATGTGTATTTTACTAGGAATGTTATTTTGTGCTATACCAAAAGTAATGAACTTAGTTTTCGATGCGTTTAGTGTTAGTATGTTTTCTTGAAGCCATTGTGTTGCCTGTTGCAATCCTATTTCAGCCTTGATTCTAGTTTCCTCCCAAGTTTTACCAAAACTAGTACTGTATCATCGGCAAATGTAAAGATCTTACAATTATTCAAATTAAGATTACATAATTCATTTATATATATTAAGAAGAGAGATTAGGGCCGAGGACGCTGCCTTGTGGCACGCCATAAATGATGGGAGAATCTAGACTAGTCAGGTCACCAACCAACCCTTACCCTTTGTCTTCTGTGAGAAATATAATTTTCAAACAGGCATAATGGTTTCCCGCGTATACCTATTTTATGCATTTTATCTAGAAGTATGGATACAGAGACTGTATCGAAGGCTTTTGTAAGATCTAAGAATACACCTATACATTTATTTTTCTTATCGATTTGCTGAGAAAGACAATCTGTTAATCCAGTAACTGCATCACAAGTACACTGGCCAGCTCTAAAACATATTGATTGCTTGATAGAAGAGCATTCTTTTCCAAAAAACGTATTAATCATTTATTTATTACCTTTTTTATAACTTTTGATAGGGCTGGCAATACTGAGATAGGGCGATAATTGTTGATGTTGTCTCTTGGGCCAGATTTATGAATAGGATGGATAATCGATATTTTAAATATTTGTGGAAATACACCTGTAGTTAAGCATAGGTTCACTATTTGTGTTAAACGGGTACTATATAATTGTTACAAATTTTTAAAAGTTTGTTGGATATACCGTCCCAACCAGTAGCGCTGTCGCTTTTAAGCCCTATAATAATGGCTTTAATTTCTTCAAAGGTAGCTTCGAGCATAGTCATGGAATTTGTAAGATTTCACTAGTACGTACATTAACTAATTTATTTGCTAGATTTTCGCCAATATTAGCGTAAACGTTGTAGTTATGCTCAACAGAATTTTGAGGAGTGTCACAAATTCGGAGTAGGTCTTTAGGTATAGCCTTCTGTTTATTTATATGAACAATAGCTCATTTTGGTCATAGTTTCTTTTTAATCGCTTGATCAGATCGTTGCAATAATTTTTGTACCTTTTATAAATTGTTTGCATAATTTCATTTTTGGGATCTGCTTTACTTTTAGAGTACATCCTGTCTCGGTTTCTGATGCAACGAAGCAGCCCTGGTGTGATCCAGGGCTTAAGACAACGAAATCTACGTGGTACTAAGATTCTAGTTGAATGGCTGGCTAGGGAATTTGAGAGAATATTTACGAGTCTCTCAGCAGCCCAATTTGCGTCCATGGACATAAAAATTTCTCCAAAACTGGCTGCATCCAAATCTTTGAGAATTCCTTCGTAATTGACTTTATTCAGTACAAACTCCCTTTTTTGGTAGTTTTTAGATGTTAATTCCAAACATAAGATGACTGCTGTGTGATCTGTGAGCGGTGCATTTAAAAAATTTTTTGTTACCTGAGGTCGAGTTTGCTCCTCTAGTTGGGTAAGTATGACCAATGAGAAATCCATGACTCGCAAGTGGGTTTAAATAATCATGTGAATTTTGATCATCATTGTTAGGCTTTACATCTATATTTATATCCCCCATGATAATTACATTTTTATAATACTTGTGAGAAGACAGTAGCTTATCCAACGAGTCGATAAATAGAGTAATACTTCTCTGAGATGGAGATCTGTACAGGGCAATTATGAGTGTATCAACATTTATTTTTATTATTAAACAACTAGCACCATCGAAGCTTGGTTCCTCAACGGTACAAGTAAGTCCATCTTTAATATATACAACTAATCCATCAGTTTGGTTTATATTATTTATAGTATAAAACGAATCGTAGTTTGGAATCGTTTAAAAATTAGAAGTAATTTTATTCCAAGATTCTGTCAATATATATATATATATATATTTCACAATTTAAATTAATTCTGGCAAGTAAAACTTTAAATTCATTAAAGTTGCGATTTATACTTCTGATATTTTGGGTCAATACTTTATAGGTTTGGTAAGTAGAGGTAGAAGTTAATATTGTTTTGCAAGACTCTGGGTCACATAAATAAGACTTTCCGGCTATAATATTATCCATGTCGTTTGTTATGTACAAGTTATTTATGCCTTCGTATTTTATTATTTATTTGCAATGACACCAATATCGGCAGTTTGGTGGAAATCAATAAGTTAACTTTATCAGACTTTCTAATATTTAAGTTAGTTTTAGACGATAAATTAGCTGAGTTTACAAAGATTACTATGAATATGTTAGTGTAAAATTTTCTGATTAAGTACGAATTAAAACTAAGAAGCATGCAAGTATATAAAACAAGTATATGTAAAAATAAAATATAAAATAATTGAAAGTATGTGTAGCACAGTAATATTATTAATAGTCATTTCGTGTTTTTAAGTTTTACAAGGTCTGTTTCACACTTTATTTCAATGTGCGCCGATTCGTTATCCAACAATATTTGAATTTGGCAGTTGAAGCAAAATCCCGCGCCAGATACAGTATTCTGCGACCTTTATGTGTAAGACCTTCGGATAAATATAAAGGTACAGATGGTCCACCTAAACCTATGAGAGTTAAGTTAAGCCTTTCATTTGGGTGTGTTTTGTTATAAAACTTGGCACTTTTAATTACTTCCTGTTTGGTCTTTGTTTGCAAGAAATCCACTACAAGGGTAGATGTTCCCGATTTTCCCTTAATGCGGAAGACGTCCTTAACATCGCTCAGTTGGAAATCAACAGCAAGGACTTTACAGGCATTTTGTACTATATTAGTAAGTTCCAACTTGTTATCGTTTTTAGTAGAATATGGTACGTTCCTAATTTCTACAGTAGTTGATTTCAGCTATCTTTGCATGTCCTCGACTTTTGCTTCAAGTGAAGAGATATACAATAGCTGTTCTTTTCGTTCTGGTTCTAGAGTTCCCACTCTTACCAACATACCGTCAAACTGATCAGACAGAAACTGCAGAGGTTTTTCAATCTCCTGATTAGACTGTTGAATTTTAGAATTTTGAATTTTTATTTCGGCTACAACTTTAATAAGATCATTGAGAATATGATTTTGAATAAAACTAAATTTACGGATTCTAGCGCGTTTATTAAACTGATTTTACTTATTTTTAATTCCCGACGTTTCGGGTGCTTTAAAGCAACCATGGTCACGGGAGGGGTCTGAGATGTTTGACGTTCCAATGTCATTGTTAGCCCGGCTAACTTCAGTTTTAGAATATTAATTTTTGGTCCGATTTACGCAAAACGAACTTACAGTATCTTGAAGTCTTGCAGCAGTATGCTTGGGTTTGGGTTTAATTTTGTTAATTATAGAATCCCAAGCAGATGGCAGCACCCAACCATCTTCTCTATTGAAATTAGGATGTTTTTTAATTTCCATAGCCTCGCGTATCATCCTTGGTAGGAATCGGTGTTCTTTTGCGAGGATTTGTGGTTTATCAAATCTGATGTAATGGTGGGGACGATCTTGAACATGTTCACAGACTGCAGACTTCCCGGAGCGTCGGTGCTTCACGTCAGCTATATGTTCTTTCACGCGGATTTTTATGGATCTTTTTGTTTGACCTATGTAAGAGAGACCACATTCACAATCTAACTTGTACACTCCTGCATCTTGTAGAGGGATATTACACTTGACGGATGGTAAAAATTGACTAATTTTCTTCGGCGGCTTGTAGTATGTTTTAATGGAAGCTCGCTTCAAGATTTCGCCAACCTTGTCTGTGACTCCTCTGACATATGGTAGTACAGCAGGCACACGCTCGACTGTGGCCGGCTTCACTCGGTCACTGTGACGTAGGCGCGGGATCCGAAGCTTGTTGTCTTGCAACACTTGCTTGACATGCTGCAGCTCGGCGGCCAGATGTTTTCTGTCACAGATCCCTCGTGCTCTCTGAAACAAAGATCTCTTCTGCCCACGGTAGCTAACTGTGAAGGATGATGGTGAGATTCACCATTTAAATATCGGTTGGTATGGGTCTTTTTCTATACACAGTGTGACCAATAGTGTTATCAGGATTTCGAATGACTAAAACATCTAGGAAAGCTAAAGAATTATTTGCCTCTAACTCCATTGTGAATTGTATTTTAGAGTTTATAGAGTTAAGGTGGTTTAAAAATGCAGTTACTTTGTCAGATGGTAAAATTGTGAAGGTGTCGTCTACGTACCACTTGTAGAATCTTGGATTTACAGGAGCAGTAAGAAGGGCATTCTCCTCGAAGTCCTCCATAAATATGTCGGCGACTATGGGAGATACAGGTAAGACCATCGCCACACCATATACTTGCTTGTAGAACTCCACAATAGATAGCCAGATATGACGCAATGTTTGAGTAATACTGCATATTCAGCAGGCAAGTTGATATCCTTTAGCTTCCTAGTTACAATTGAGATGCAGTCTTCAATAGGTAGGCATGTGAATAGTGACTGAACATCAAAACTGACCATAGTTTCATTGTCAGCGAGATGTAGGTCTTTTATCTCACTAACAAAATGGTATGAATCCTTTGTGTGTGCTCTGGTATGTCCACTCAGTGGTGACAGTATTTTTGCCAAGTGTTGTGCTAGCTTATAAGTTGGTGAATCGATCTGGCTCACTATAGGACGTAGTGGAGCGTTTGGTTTGTGTATCTTCGATAATCCATACAACCTTGGTGGTTTGGTACAGGGGGCGTCGAGATTTAATTTTTCGGAGTATTTCTTTATTAAATCGCTAGTTGCTTTAAGCGTGTTAGTTGTGGGGTCTGTTTTGACTTTTTTATATGTACTTTTGTCCGATAAAAGCTGTAGTATTTTAAAACTATACTCTGACGTGTCCATTATTACCGTAGCGTTTCCTTTATCCGCGCGGAGAATCGTTAGCTCTGGGCTGGTCCGTAAGTTAATCAACGCTGTAAATTCGTCTTTAGGAAGGTTTCGGCACTGCACTACGACGTAACAAGGACGAAATATTGATTAAAACTACTTTTACGGATTTTATCGCGTTTATATTATATACGGATTTTATAGCGGTGAGCTGAAGGTAGGGAAATTTGGAGTAGGGCAACATAACCGAAGGAGCCAGCAGCTGGTCGACTTTATGGAGATGATGAACTCTTTCTTCCAGAAGCGGCCCTACAGGAAGTGGACCTGGTTGAGCCCCGACGGTTCGACAAAAAATGAGATTGACTTCATTATGACGACCAGACGCCATCTGTTCAGTGATGTCTCAGTGATCGCAAGGGTGAAAACTGGCAGCGATCACCGAACGGTTAGAGGCACGCTGAACCTAAACGTTAAGTTGGAGAGGTCTCGTCTAATGAAGTCAACACTCCGTCCCCCTCGTGCTCTAATTCAGAATCCCGAAACCTTTCAGCTCGAGTTACTTAACCGCTTTCAGTGCCTAGAAGATTGCAATGCAGTGGACGATATGAATGACAAGCTCGTGGAACTGTATATGCGGTCGGAGCTAAGTTCTGCAAGACCCGCCGCAGAAGAACACAAAACCTCGCCGATCACACTCTTAATCTGGCTGTTAAAAAAAATGGCTGTTAGACGGGAGATGAGGCTGCAGTCGTCAACAGATTTGACAGCATACAGGCAACTGAACAGACAGATCTCCAAATGCATGCGGTGAGACTTACGCAACTTTAATACTGCTCGTATTAAAGAAGCGATCGAGCGGAACCAAGGCTCCAAAGTCTTTGCCAGAGATCTGTCTTCCAGAAAGAGCCAACTGTTAAAGCTGAAGTCTGAGTGTGGCAACATCGTTTCCGGGACACCTGCGATTCTGAGTGAGATTGAGAGGTTCTATGGGCAGCTGTAAACATCGTTGTTCGAGCCACACGCAACTGTGAGTAACGATCCAAAAGCAAGTCTTATCCGACACTATTCCGATGATATCCCGGACGTGAGTTTGAGAGAGATTAGAATGGCTCTCCACCACCTTAAAAACGGCAAGGCCCTGGGAGAGGATGGAATTACAGCGGAGCTTCTGAAAGCGGGTGGAATACCGGTACTTGAAGTCCTTCAGAAGCTCTTCAATTCCGTTCTCCATGGTGGCACTACTCCGGAGGCGTGGAGTCGATGCGCGGTGGACTTGTTCTTCAAGAAAGGCGACAACGCTCTCTTGAAGAACTACAGACCGATTTCCCTCCTGAGCCGCGTTTACGTGCTGTTTTCGAGAGTCATTACGAATCTTCTCGCACGCAGACTCGACGACTTCCAGCCTCCCGAAGAAGCCGGTTTCCGAAAAGGCTTCAGTACCATAGACCACATATATACCCTGTGACAGATTGTACAGAAGACCGAAGAGTACAGTCTGCAACTTTGCCTGGCATTTGTGGACTATGAGAAAGCCTTTGATTCCGTCGAAATTTGGGCGGGGCTACAGTCCCTTCAGCGGTGCCAAGTTGACTGTCGGTAATATCGAAGTGCTGAAGTGTTTGTACAGTAGGGCTACGATGGCTATCAGAGTACAGAACCAGAGTTTGATACCTATTCAACTGCAGATAGATGTAAGACAGGGTGATGTTGTATCCCCGAAACTCTTCACCGCTGCGTTGGAAGACGTTTTCAAGCTGCTGGACTGGAAAGGATACGGTATTAACATCAATGGCGAGTACATCACTCACCTTCGATTTGCCGACAATATAGTCCTCATGGCAGAATCGCGGAGAGGACCTTAGCAGTGTGCTCAATGACCTCAATGGTGTCTTCCAATGGATAGGTCTTAAGATGAACATGGACAAAACAAAGATCATATTTAATGCCCATGTCACACCTATGCCGGTAGTTGTTGGGAGCATATAGTTGTGATCGGGGATAAATAGTCCGACTAGGTAAGTCCAGCTACGACCGAGAGGTCTGTCGACGGATTCAACTCGGCTGGGCAGCGTTACGGAAATTACGACACATCTTCTCGTCAGGTATACCTCAATCTCTGAAAACTAAAGTGTATAACCAGTGCGTGTTGCCAGTGATGACTTACGGATCTGAGACGTGGTCCTTCACTGCTGGCCGTATAAGGACGCTCAAGGTCGCTTAGCGAGCTATGGAGAGGGCTATGCTCGGAGTTTCTCTGCGTGATAGACTCAGAAATGAGGATATCCGCAGTAAAACCAGAGTGACCAACATAGCCCAACGGATTAGTAAGCTGAAGTGGCAATGAGCCGGCCATATAGCTCGAAGAACCGATAACCGATGGCGAAGAAAGTTTCTCAAGTGGCAGCCTCGTACCGGTAGGCGTAGTGTAGGGTGACAAGATGGAGTGACGACCTGGTAAGACATGCAGGAAGTCGATGGATGCAGATGGTTCAGGACCGTGCTTTGTGGCATTACTTGGGGGAGGCCTATGTTCAGCAGTGGACTTGTGAAGGGCTGTAATGATGATGATGATGAAGTTACATATCATTTATTTATACTTAATGGTGTCAATTGTTTGATTATTGAATACTGGTGGGCAAAATATGTTGTTATTTTGGTTATTTAATTTTTTTTAATAAGTTTAAGATAAATATTGTTTGTTTCATTAATCATTGTTAAAAAAACTAAAACTAAAATTAAACTAAAATTATTCTAAAAATTGAGTTATTTTTCAGCACAGAAACGATTATTTGCAATTTAAATAAAAAAATAACATCACATTTTGTTTAAATTTTGATTTTCTATTAGAATAACATTTTGATCATGTTTTTATTATATATTTTGGTTAATAAATAAAAAATATTATAAAAATCCTTTTATTTCACTACTGTTCACTCGGTATTACTTAAGTAGATCCTTGAATTTTTGTACCTTTTACCCCCTTGGGCTCTGATTTAATTGACTTGTACTACTCATTGCTGATCGAGGTTAATCCTTTCCTATACATTTAACTTTACCATAACCAATTTTTCGAGGCTGTAAAGTACTTCAGTTCAATTTTTGTAAGCTGTAAAGGACTCTCATTTTCGTCTGTAATTAAGTTTGGTCAATATTGTTAATTTATGGGGACTTACTTTGTTTGAAAAAGTTATTATACAAAATCAAATTTTATTTTTTGTTTTTTGGCTCTACTGAAAACTCGTGTTTTGTTCTTTACGACAATTGAAATGTCTGGTATCGATATGTTCCTAATAGTCGGTGCACAGTAACCATTGATAGCATATGCAAATGATAGGAAAAGTTATCAGGGCAAATAGGAGACAAAAAAAAAACAACAAAATTAAACAATTAAACCCAAAGTTACACATGTTATATTTTATATTTAAAAATAACACAAGATCAAAATTGCAGAGCTAAAATTATTACTGAGCAATTTTACAGTCAATACGTATGCTTCAAAATAAGTAGTATAACTTATAGGAGAAGGAAGTTATAAGAGAAGATAGTTGAATGATCTAAATTTATTTACGTAATTCTCTTTATATTCATTAACTTTACACACATATTTATACATTTACATTTTAGTGTTTTTTTTTACCAGTGAGCTAAAGGAGCTCCGTGTCCCCACGCTCCCCATCCTAACGAGGCCAGAGGTGCTCGCCAACCAACATGTCCGGTAGCAGGAATGGCGAGAGGTGTAGGCGCTACCCAACGAGTAGTTGGTATGTCCAAACGAGCAGAGTGAGACCATGCTGTGGCTAAGGGAGCCGCCGCTAGAAGGGGAGCTGAACGCTTCTTCAATAGGTGAACACCACCGTGATCTAAAGCTCTCGCTGTCAAATGAGCTGAACGGTCCAGGTTTACGCTGAGAGTATCCAAGGGTCTGCCATCTGTAGCCAAAATGCTAGCTGGTTGTCCAGGCGCTAGCGATAGGGGTCCTCGGTAGTTGTAAGGACGGAGCGCTGGGGCTGCGATTGCCCAAGGAGCAGTAATTGGCCCATGAACTGCACCAACCCAAGGAGAGGCTAATCCAAGACCAGTAAGACTCCACGGAGCGATAGCACTGGGATTTGCGGCCGCTAGGGCTAGCACGGAAGACAACACCATCAGCTTAAACATTGTGGTCTGTGTTGCTATCAATTCAAAAAGGAACTGTTGCATATTCCCTGCGAATAATGCCTTTTATACTAGTTGTAAAAGTAAGTGCTATCCTAGATACCTGTTTGTCGTCATAAAATATTCTATAGGGCGTTGGCCAACGATCAATCTCGGTAAAGATATCAGAACCGCAGTCAGGCAGCGCTTAACTTCGGCCTTCTATTTGTCTTATCAAATTTAAATATTACTGAATGTATATAAATAAATACTAAAATCAAGTTTATGGAATACAGTATTGTTTCCCTGTTTACCTTGAACATGTAACAGGGCCGTTCACTTCATCAATTAAACGACGACTTCTAAATCTAAATACGGTATGTGTTAGTTTTGAGCTTTTCAGAGCATACGCGTATTAATATGAGTATTTCCTGCTCATTCACTAGCATATGCCATATGCATATGGTATTTTTTCACAATTTTTCTTACCTAAAAACAAACTCTTTAAACAAATCCCTATATTATCCCTAGTTTATTGCATATAAAATAAGTATAAGTTACTGATAGATATAGTTTACAGACATCCGTATTCATAAATATTATTGTTAGGTCTCATAAGCAACTCTTGAGGGATAACGTTATACGTTCATTATAATGAACGCACATTTAAAGCAGTTTGCTGGCTTCTTTACTGTATGCACATTGCAGTGCTCAGAGTAATAACCATCATACAGTGAATCCTAAAATAATAACAAAATTCTCGTTCTTTAACACTTTTTTACGTGGTACAAAATAAAATAACTGCTTTACTTTATCATATTTCTTTTGCAAGGTTGTTGGTCTTTTTTTATTCCATGACCAGACAGTAAATTAAGGTTTTCAAAAAGCCCAATCACTTAACGTTACTGACGGTATTTGACGCCCTAAGCTAAATGAATAACACATAATTAAATGTTAACAGTTCATAACAAAATTTCTTATAGCATATCTCCTAGAAATGTACGAGTATTAATCGATAACTTACTATCGCCACAAAAAAATCGAAGGCAGTTATATTATTAAAATGCAAATTGCGTTATTTCTTACCTATGTTTTCCTCACGTATGTAATATTGTGTCTTTACATATGAAATTAACGTTTTGTCGTACTGACCACTTGGATCTGAAATATCTCCTCTTTGGTTGAGAATTCCAAATTTAAATTTATAAATTCATTTAGCTGGTACTTTTAAGTTTTGAAAAAGTCATTTGTTGGTTTTTTCCTCATTATTTATTTTATTGGCGTCGCTTATTACCGCACAATGGAAAACGTGTAATATCGGTATATTTACGAGTACGAGTTCTACCGGCACGTGGCACCAGTGCTTGTTGAAACAGTTCGTAGGATTAATGATGTGTACGGTGCTGGTATCGAAAGCACAGTACGTTTTTAATTCCAACGTTTTCGTTCTGGAAATATCGACCTTCAGAACCAACCTGGTGGAAGGCCGGAGACCAAAGTGAAAAATGACGAATTAAAGGCTATTGTGGAAGCGAATCCGTCACAAAGTACTTCAGAGATAGCTGCAGGCTTCGAACTAAGTGATAAAACTGTATTAATCCACTTGAAGTAAATCGGGAAAATAAAAAAGTTGAATGAATTCTCATGAATTGAGTGAATCGAACTTGCAAACACTCGTCGACTGCTGTTTACTTTGCTCAACCGACACAAAAATGAAGGTATTTTAAATCAAATCATTATTTGTGATAAAAAGTGGATACTGTACGATAATCGGAAGTGCTCGTCACAATGGCTGAACCCTGGAGACCCAGCCAAATCCTGCCCTAAGCGAAAACTGACTCAGAAAAAGTTATTTGTGAATGTTTGGTGGACTACCACCGGTGTCGTTCACTACAGCTTTCTAAATATAGCCAAACGATTACGGCAGATATCTATTATCAGCAACTGTAAACCATGGAGGAAGAACTAGCTGCTAAACAACCGAGATTGGTCAATCCCTCTAGGCCACTGCTGCTTCATGACAACGCAAGACCACACACTGCACAACAAACAACCACTAAGATAGATGAGCTACAATTGGAATATCTGTGACATCCATCGTACTTCCTGGACCTTGTTCCAACAGATTACCATTTTTTCCGGAATCCGGACAACTTCTTGCAAGAAGAGAATTCAACTCCGAAGCGGCAGTCCAAACCGCCTTCAAAGAGTTTATTGATTTTCGCCCCCATGGTTTTTTTTTAGTAAAGGGATCAATGAACTACCTATGAGATGGCAAAATTGCATAGATAACAACGGTGCACACTTTGATTAATTAAACATATTTTACAAAAAAAATTGACTTTATATTCCTCCCGTATAAAACGCCAATTTCATATGTAAGGACCTATTATTTTATGTTTTACATGACCTATAATAGGTCAGTTAGGACTGACTTGATTAATAATGATTACTGGTGGAGCCACGTGTCTAAGGTTGCCGAAGTCTAATTCCCCGGTCGAACCTTAAACCTATTACGCGAGATATTAATCTAAGTGGACTGTATCTACAATATGCTTCTACACTTATATATGCGGTACAATGCACTCGCTCTTCCCAAAAAAAAAACGAACTATTATTTGCCAAATCGATGAAGGGAATCCTGCTTGATTAGGAAAACACAAAATTGGAGCGGGTTAAAACAATTATATCAAGCAGGCTATAATATTGGATATTGACTCACCGGGATGTTTCGTCAGGAGGATGTGTTTGTCGAGCACTATAACTGCGACTTCTGGAACCTCTTCTGGACAGACACTCTGGGGCCCCAGAGATACGTCGGGAGAGAATCGGTGTGGTTTCAACGGCGAGCGCGGCGGGAAGAGCAGTTCTTTAGGACACTATTATCCTAGGCGGTGTGGTTTCAACGGCGAGCGCGGCGGGAAGAGGGCGCGCGTCGGTCGCGCGTGCCCTTATATATCCTCGGTTTCCGATGATTACGTGATGTTCTAGAATCATCTTCTTTCCCCTCCCACCCCACCACCCCGATGTGTCGATAGGAGGGTATGAATGATATCGTTTTTTTGGAAAGGGATAACCGATTTGGCAGCCTACCGTCAAATAAAATAAATACGAATGGTTTTCCGCGCAACCATCTCCCTCGCCCTTGAAGGATCTCCTTCAAAAAATAACTAAAACAACTAGAGCTTAGATCAAACTAACAAAATAACTAACTAACGCTAAGATTACCTAAATTCAAATACAATTTCTAATCTAGAAAGCTAATTTAAAATTATGGAAGAGGCAAGGGGCACAAACGGACAACAGGAGACCGCGTCGCGTTAAGACCCAACCGTGGTCTTAACGCGAGCTATCCTAATTACTCCGTCGGAACCGGGAAAGACCTCTTCGACAATTCCTAACGGCCAGTGGAGAGGCGGCGTATTCTCTTTGGTGAGCACAACTACAGTTCCTACAGCTAAAGGCTCAGTATTCCATCCTCCATCGTTTCCAAAACGATTGCACTAACCGGTCTAATAATTTGTGGCGTGCGGAAATGCTAAGTCTGTTCTCATCCATATCTGCGGCGGGCAAATACTTTAAAGGCGTTAAATTCAAAAAATGTGCTGGAGTTAGAGCCAGCGGTTCCGAGAGGTCACTAGACAAAGTACGACAAAGTGGGAGGCTATTCATTACGCATTCAATTTGAGCGAGCACCGTACTTAGCTCTTCGAAGGACAAAATTTGATCTCCTATTACTCGGTATAAGTGACTCTTTAGACTCTTAATATTAGTCTCCCAATTGCCTCCAAAATGACTCGCGGCTGGGACGTTCAGAGACCACTCAATGCGGTTCTCGGCTAGAATGTGAGCGAACTCCGAATTATAATACTTGCTAGCTAAGAGCTCATGTAGTTCCGATAGAATACGTTTTGCACCGACGTAGTTCGTACCGTTATCCGAATATAATTTACTTAGAGGGCCACGGCGGGATAGAAATCTTTTAAATGCACCCATAAAGCCTGCTGTGCTTAGATCACCAACGAGTTCTATATGCACCGCTCGAGTAGTTAGACATACGAAAATGCAGACGTAAGCCTTTGTGGATCTTATACCACGCCCGCGAGTGAGCGTGACCTTAAACGGACCAGCGAAATCAGACCCGGTGTGCGTAAAGGGCTTTACCGATTGTATTACTCTACAAGATCTAAGTTCCGCCATTTCCGGAAATGACGGCTTGGGGCGTGCCCGAAAGCAAGCTATACATCTGTGCACCCGATTGCGTATTAAACTACGTGCAGAAAGAATCCAATAATTCTGACGCAAAATCGACATCAACAAGTCGGGGCCAGCGTGCGAGTTCAATTTATGATGGTAATCCACTAATAAGTTCATGATATGGTCTTTACGCGGTAAAACTATAGGGTGCCGTTGGTCGAAACTCAACTGCGAGTTGGACAAGCGTCCACCTACCCTTACAATCCCATCCTGTAAAAATGGCTTAAGGCGTTGAAAGGCGCGACTACAAGCTCTATTCGATTGTAATATTGTAATTTCTTCAGAGAAGTGCGCATGTTGAAGTTCACGTAATACTAGCGACTCGGCATAGTTGTAATCGGACGCTAAGACATACGAACGTCGCGGTAAAAGCTTCGCGAATCGACAAACGTAAATTACGCTACGCAATAATTTCGACCAAGAGGACAAGCGGTTCGCCAAAGCAATGATTGGAGAAACCTCGCTCGAAACGTTCGCCACTAGAGCGTGTCTCTTCTCTTCCGGCGCTTGTGACACTGACGAAGGTTCGAAATCGGTTATCGGCCATTGTGAGGGATCCAAATGAACCCAAGAAGGTCCATGGAACCAAAGCGGGTGGTCCATTATTTGCATCGGGGTGAGTCCACGGGATAGACAATCGGCAGGGTTTTCCGTACCGGACACGTGATAAAAGTTCCGCGTTTCTAACTCGTCTTGGATCTTGGCCACTCGGTTCGCGACAAACGTATCCCAACGGTGGGGTGAAGAATGAACCCAGCATAAGGCGACGGTGGAGTCGGAAAAGGCAAATATCCTTTCTATGTGAACTCTATCCCTACATGCGCTGATAACTGCGGTAATAAGCTTGGTGAGTACTAATATTGCGCAAAGCTCTAAGCGCGCCAGAGAGACAACCTTACGGAGGGAGACTCTCGACTTAGAACTAATGAGGCTTATCGAATTTCTACCATTATTCTGAACGTGGAAATATACAACGCCCCCGTAAGCCTTCTCGCTGGCATCCGCAAACCCAACGACCGTTATGACGCTATTTCTATCAACGTTTTTATGACGCGGTATTCTGATTTCTCTTAGTAAAGGAAGTTCCTCTCTAAAGCGCTGCCACAATCGAACAATGCTGTCAGGCGGCGAATCATCCCAATCGCATTCAAATAACCAAAGTTGTTTAATCAAAAGCTTAGCGTATAATACCACCGGAGCTACGAAACCCATGACATCCCATAATCTAGCAACGCATGACAGTATTGTGCGCTTTGTGCATTTCTCTAAGGGCGGATTTACCTTAAGGCTAAACACGTCAGACTCTGGTGACCAACACAGACCGAGCACATTGTGTGTATCAGAATCGTCGAATTCCTTTATCGCCGAAAGACGGTGTGATAGTGGGATTGTATCTAAAACCGGACGCGAATTACTAGTCCACTTCACAAGATCGAATTGACCCGATTTCATGAGCTTTATAACCTCGGCGGTGGTTAGGGTGGCCTCCTCTACGCTATCGACCGAGTATACAAAATCATCCATATATAAACCGCTCTCAATTGCCCTCTTAGCTTTAGGGTAAGAGGGACCTTCATCGTGGGCGAGCTGTTTCACCGTGCGTAACGCATGAAATTGGCTCGACTTTAAACCAAAACAAACGCGGTTAAATTCAAACACCATTAGAGGTTCCTTTGGGTTGAAACGATGTAAAAAGCGTTGGAATCTACGGTCGCATTCACGGACCCCTATGCAAAGAAACATTTGACGAATATCGGCGGATAGTGCTATACTAAACAAACGAAAATTGGCTATTATATTAAATAAACTGCCCTGTAAATTTTGCCCACTATAGAGGATATCGATAAGCGACAGGTGAGTGCTAGTTCTAGCACTAGCGTCGAGCACTACACGTAACTTAGATGTAAGTTTGTCCTCCCTAATGACCCCGTGGTGTGGTATGAAATACGACGGTGTGTCTTCGTAGTTATCTAATTTTGAAGCCACAAGTGATATGTAACCTTCTCTTATATATTCGTTAATGACGCCGTCGTAAGCTTCCTTTTACTGGGGTGAAGCGAGCATCCTACGCTCCAAGCTGTAGAAACGTTTTTCCGCCATTTGACGAATCGCCGAGAGATAAAACCTCTCCTTTAAAGGGTAGCGCTACACTATATCTACCGTCGCGATCACGAACGGTCGTGCGGACGTAAATTTCCTCGCATAACCTGTCATCTGAGCTAGCTATGGGTGGGACGTTCACCTCCTCTATCTCCCAAAATTTGCGGACTAACGACTCGAGCGGTTCGACAGCCATACCACAATAAGAGGTTGCCGAAATACTATCTATGATGGGGGGCGGAGCCAATGATAACATAGCCCAATACGGTTTCTAGTGCGTAAGGTGCGGTATGCGAGGAGTTGCCCCTGACCTTATTGTTTAACAAAAGATGAGGGAAAAGCGATGCTCCAATGAGCATGTCTATGTTTCCAGGAACGGCGTAAGTGTCGTCCGCTAGAATCAAATTTTTAAATTCAATCATTGCCGAGGTGTCAACCGAAACGGTTGGCAACCGTTCAGTGACCCTATCTACTACTAGTGCATTTATATCATAGTTAACATTACGATCTATCCGAGAATAAAATTTTAAATTAATATATCCCTGGGTAGCTTTACTAGTACCTCCGATGCCTTTAACTACAGGACATGAAAGTGACCTATTTATTACTAAGCCTAAGCGCTGACAACATTGTCGTGTTATAAAGCTATTTTGGGCTCCGCTGTCCAGCAGTGCACGGACGCTTTGTTCGTTTCCACGCGAATCCCTAACCAAAATACGCGCCGTACCCAGTAACACGGTTGAAGGAGGTTGTGCTCCCATATTTGCCAATGAGCACAGAGCGACATCACCAGGTCGACCGCTAGAATCGTTGACCTTAGTAGGGGTGAATTCCTTGTCCGCTTTACTTGACGCCGCTATGTTGCTATTTTCAAAATGTAATAGCGTGTGATGTTTCCTGGCGCACTTACTACATACGGAACTCGAATTGCATTTTGCAACTAAATGCTTATCGCTTAAGCAGTTCAAACATAGGTTGTTTGTCTTTACTAATTTATAACGTTCGCTTGGTGAATATTTACGAAAAGTCGCACAATTATATAAATTACCGTGTTTATCTTTACATACGATACAAGTATGCTGAAGTGATGTTGACGTAGCGGTTACGTACGTTAACCTGTTCGCCAAGCGATCGCGCTACATGTTATACTCCCGTTCGCTCGGGACCGTAATGGCGGGAAAATTTGAAAATTAGCAAATTTTTTGCTATATTGCAAATTTTGCTATATTTTCACTTTGAGACAATATTTATGGATAAAACTTACAGGAATTCTTGTTGAATGTATAAACTATCGAATAAAATTATTTTTGGTTGCTAGAAATTGTAATAAAATACGTAAATTACCCAGTATAGCATAGTAGTGGTATAAACTTCAATTTTAGTGACAAAATTACTACTAATTTGAATTCTACACTTTTGTTTTTAGAGAAATTTATATGAAAATGTTTGGAAATATGTATATTTTTATGTTTTATGTGTTTCCATTCGTTACTCATACCAAAATATTAAAATATTAAAAAATTAAAAAAAAATAATAATATTTTATCTGTGTGACATTTAGAACAATATTTCTAAAATAGTTTTGTGTGAATTTGAAATAATACTATTTTTACTTACATTTTACACTAAAAATAAATGAGAATTTGAAAAATAACACATTTATGACCCAGCCGCCATAATGGGCCTTCCAGATTTTGAAGCACTTTTGGCAATTTACTTTTCACTTTTTATACCACAAATTATATATATATGTGTTCACTATATTACAAGGAATATAAAAAAGTATAATACTTTCGTTTTTAGTCCAGACACAAATATAAAATTCTATAAAAAAGACGGAGCACCTTCATCAAAACGACACGTGGAACGCCGAAAGTTCAGAGTGATTTCTTTTTTTTTTTTTCTAAGAAACATTGCCAGGTTATGGTTTAAAATAAAAGAGCATATCTTTGTCTTTGATACTATTATCTATTGCATAGTGTCTTTGGTTTTGTTTAAAACGAAAAAATAGTTTTTTCATAGGTACACACGTTTACATAATTCTGATCAAATTAGATCACTGCTTGGCGGACGTAAGGTAGGTATTGTACGATCAAAAGTGCGCATGGCTTGGCTTACAGGCGACCCTGCTATTTTAGATGGTTGAGTCTGTCTACGGTCGACGCACCTTTTAATCTCCTGTTTAACGTTTGGAGAGCGCTGCATCACCTTTATTTGATCTCGCACGAACGATGCTAATGAATGAAAGGAAGGCATCTCCGAGCTACGATGCTCCATTTCAAACGCATGCACGGTGTCGGGGTCTAATTTCTTTAGTGCAATATGGAGAAACACCACGTCTATAAGGTCATTAAATTTTAAATTCTTAAGTGCAGCCACCGATGCCACAAATTTATCTAGAAACTGCTCTAAGCCGTTGATGTTCGCGGATGATATAGGTTTAAGATCGAATATCTGGTTCAAATATTCGGAAGCTAACATTCTCCTATCTTCATATTTAGTTTTAAAAGTTTCGAATATTAATAAGTAATTGTTTGCTGTAGGTGTAAAACCCGAGCAGATCGACTGTGCCCTGCCACTAAGTTTACTAATTAAGTAATATAATTTTTCAGCGTCCGATAACGATGGGTTATTGTGTATATTGTTTTGAAAACTACTGAAGAAGAAGGGCCACGTCTTAATATCACCATTGAATACCGGAATATCTATTGGCGGCAACCTAATTGAGTCACGAGGACGTACCTGTAATTCCGGCTTTGCTTCTCTTTGAGATTGTAGGAGTTTTGCCGTTCTTTTCACGCGACACAACATATCTTCGAATGCCAGCAGCGGTTGGTAGTTCAATATGTATTTCGGGTCGATTTGTAATTCCAAATGATTAATTCGGTCTAATATTCTTTCGTAATCCGTCCGCAAAGAATCCACCGTTTCAATTTCATTCAGAAAAGTTTCCCGCACCGCTTCTACATTAATGTTCTTTACGTGATCGCTAATGCTTTGTATACGTGAAAAAAGTACGTCCCTCTCGGCATAGAGCGTTTTAATTTTAAATTCATTTCCACTAACTGCCATTTTAAATTATTATAGTGAAGTTATATTAATCACAATTAATCTCACACGCATAAACGATGGACGATGGACACTCGGTATGCCGTATTACGTAATTAAATCGAACACGTGTTACAGTCGAGACGACGCGTTGCTCGCTAAAACTCAATATTTTTATCAAGATTGTCGGGTAAGCGTACCAAACGGTTGCTATCACACTGTTTCAATTTTAAAGCTTTAAATTTAACCAAATACGAGCGCTATGAAATAAACAATTCTGTTTGCGAGTGCCTAATCAAAATTTAAATTTAAACGAACACTATTTATACTATTTACGAACACTAATTATTCGACCAGAAAATGGTTGGATGACCACTAAACACCAGTGCAAATCCTGCCGAAGTGACCATAAAATGGTGGAGCCACGTGTCTAAGGTTGCCGAAGTCTAATTCCCCGGTCGAACCTTAAACCTATTACGCGAGATATTAATCTAAGTGGACTGTATCTACAATATGCTTCTACACTTATATATGCGGTACAATGCACTCGCTCTTCCCAAAAAAAACGAACTATTATTTGCCAAATCGATGAAGGGAATCCTGCTTGATTAGGAAAACACAAAATTGGAGCGGGTTAAAACAATTATATCAAGCAGGCTATAATATTGGATATTAACTCACCGGGATGTTTCTTCTATGCGGTCGAGCACTATAACTGCGACTTCTGGAATCTCTTCTGGACAGACACTCTGGGGCCCCAGAGATACGTCGGGAGAGAATCGATGTTGTTTCAACGGCGAGCGCGGCGGGAAGAGCAGTTCTTTAGGACACTATTATCCTAGGCGGTGTGGTTTCAACGGCGAGCGCGGCGGGAAGAGGGCGCGCGTCGGTCGCGCGTGCCCTTATATATCCTCGGTTCCGATGATTACGTGATGTTCTAGAATCATCTTCTTTCCCCTCCCACCCCACCACCCCGATGTGTCGATAGGAGGGTATGAATGATATCGTTTTTTGGAAAGGGATAACCGATTTGGCAGCCTACCGTCAAATAAAATAAATACGAATGGTTTTCCGCGCAACCAATTACTAAATCAGCTCTTTTGTTTCGGTAGCCAGAATTGATATACAAATTTCTAGCCAGAGATTTCTTATTTATTTATTATATATTACTATGGTAGTAAGACTAACTCTACTCGGCTGGAGTAGGACAACGCTCTCACAGAATACCGGCGTAAAATACCTGCACCTTCATGCTGCTTTGTTTCGTATGGTATGAGTAAAGAATCGAAGACCATTTTACTGGAAACGAGGCATTCCATCTTATTCCTCAGGCATTTTGGCATCATTCAGGCATTTGTTGCATTTTGATTCTCAATTTTGGATTAATTAAGTTATACAGATACATATTTTAGATTAAAGTACATAATAATGTTATAATTATATATATAATGTGCGTGATATTAAAGTTGAGTATGTAAGAAACTTTCAGTGGATTCGTATGTTAAAGATTTGAGCCAGTTTATTGTATTTTTTCTACACTCGTGTTCAGGGAGAGGATATATAGATAGCAGCCTATTTATTTTGTTGTATAAGTAATTACTAATATAGGTATAGTGTCTCTTGGCTAAGCTGGATTTAACCGTCGTTGAAGAACATACTTTGTCCTTCCTTCTTTTTGTGGTGCTGAGATTCGGATCGTAATCCACTTGGGAATGCTTTCTGGTTATTATTTTTAGAATAAATATTTGCCTAACGGTGAGGACATCCCATAACCCGTACAGCTTTGAGGATTGCTCGTTGAGCTTTCTCAGCTTCTGTAAGGTGAGTTTTGGTTGACCACCCCATACTGTGATGCAATAGCTGATAATTGATTGACTAAGAGCGTAATAAATAGATTTTATAATAGAACGATCAGCTATGTGTTGGAGGGATTTAAAAATATAAATAAGTTTTCTCAGTCTAGATACCAGGGAATCGATGTGCAATTTGAAAGTGAGAGTAGAATCAACAATGACTCCTAGGTATTTAATAGATTTAACTCTTTCCAGCGTGGGACACAAGCAAGAGGTGTAATTTAGAGAGTCGCAGTAGTGAGCAAAGATAGAGCCAGAAGTAGGTAGACTCTCTAGTAGGGGACAGGACACCCCTCTCGCCGCAGCCGCCCAGCACAAATCCGAAGTGGGCTCGCCAAGCCCACTCAGAGTTTCCACTTCGGGCTTACATGGCTTGGCCAAGGTAAAGGGCCAGCCTTTATCTTGCCCACGCCATGTGGGTTCCTCTTTGTTCACCGCGGGTGACCAAGCCGCGACTACTAAGCCCCCCCGCCACGACTCCATTTCCATATCTCAATTTTATACTATCATATTAATATAAAATCATATAGCCGGTTATAACAAACGATGTTGCTTAATAGTAGAAATGAGTACTTCCAAATATAGCCCAACACTGCGGTACTGTAGCATGTACATAACTATATACACAAATGATGCCGCGATTTGTGTGGTGAGTGTTGAAACCATAAATCTCTTTTTCCTCCTAACGAGAGATTGCAAAAATTATTGTATAGGCTAAGTATCACATACACATGTACATACACATGTAGTACATGCATCATCATTTTGATTTTTATCAATGAAAAATGTAGATGTTTATAAATCACAACATCCACTTGCCATCAGGTATATTCGTTTGTCAACTCACTTGGCTTCTTTATTTAAAAAATTGCAAGATATAATTCACAATCTTCAATTATATCGTAATATTTAAAAACTAATTTCAGTTTAATTGCAAAACGTGTTTTTACCCGTTGAAATTCACTGCTTCTATTACATCACTTTTGCAAAGTATCTCACTTTTAGATTAGATAGTCAATAAAATTAATATCGCAAATTAATAAATAAACATAAAAATCTTTTATAAAACTTCATAAATCAAATTGTCTCGGGTTCCGGAACCTTCGGATCAATACTTAAAATATTCCTGTCGAAAGGGTATGTTTTGTATGCATAATTATTATCCTTAAATTTCAATACAACAAAAAGCCATAAATATAAAAAAGTTTTTTTTTTGCTATTACATCGGCCTGTAAAATGTCCGCTGATGGACATTAAATTTTACTATAGTAGCTAATCTGAATAGCAAATTGGCAGCAATCACCCACGCTTGTCAATCAGATTGGTGATGGTAGCCCCTTATGTAACTTTGATTCTGCTTACCTTTAATCGGTCTAGTTTTATATTATTTAACATCTGGGATACCACACAGGCTGCAAGAGATTCCGGGCTTTTTTTAGTTGCATTTTAAACGTTCGATTAAAAACAATAAATACCTAGACAGGAGACGAAAGAGGCAATTACTGAGAGCCTGCATATTAGTGAGATCTACATGTCATGTTTTTTTTTTGTATTTTTAACAATTAGCAACCTACATAATAATATTGTATGTATCCGCCTAATAAGAGAGAAGTTTAGGTCGTGGTCCCACTATATAACATGTATTAGTTCACATCACTTTTTAAGTACTACGCTCTCTACCCCTCTGACTCTTGAATAGGCCCAGAAAACAAAAATGCAAAGTTATTCAAAACAAGCATCAGTCCAAAAAACACGTTCAATAAACTGTGGTATCATAAAAATTTACTTTTTGTAAGGGAGCAGGACATGAAGGTAAAAAGTTCTTGTCAGTAATTGAACTTTTGTTTAATAACACTCGTCGACAAAAGTTGTTATCCTTTCATGGCAAGTAAAATTTCCGGTAACGCCTATTAAGTTGGACCTCTCTACATTAACGAGTACCTATATATAGCCTACGTTTGACTGAGTGCATCAGTGTTTCTTCGAAACAACACAGACCACTTACAAAATGATGAAGCTGGTGGTGTTGTCCTGCCTGTTGGCTGCCGCCTCGGCGAGTCTCATTGCGCCTCTCGCTTATTCAGCACCATACGGATACTACGGGCTTGGAGCTCCCCTCGCATACGGCGCATCTGTTCTGGCACCTTACAACTACCGAGGTCCTCTGTCTCTAGCTCCTGGCCAACCCGCTAACATACTTGGTGCTGATGGAAGACCTCTTGACACACTGGACGTCAACTTGGACCGTTCTGCGCACCTAACCGCAAAAGCACTTAACCGTGATGTCCATTTTCTGAAGAAACGCTCAGTGGTGGCTCCCATCGTCGCTACTCCAGTCGCCCGTATTGCCACTCCACTGATCACCCCCGCTGTACCTCTTACCAACAGAGCACCTTATGCCACAACTGCTTACATTTCCCCAATCCCACAATTGCACTCTGTCTCCTCTTACATCTACTAATTTTGAAATGTTAAAACTGAATTGATTGAAACTGAATAAATCATTAAAACACCAAATAGTATTAATTTGCATGAAATGCGTTCCATCCATTACAGCCTCTCAAAGTCTACTGTTGGACACATGCCTTTCCATAGATTGCCTCATAAGGTAGATATTTGCCACGTCTGGCAAGCAGATAGGTGACTGCATTTTTTTTCTAGTCGTTCTTAGGAAGACGTCGCTGCCCATCTCCTGCTGCGTTCATTACTTTCATTGATTTCTCGTTAACGAAAATATTTACTGTGCCTGTAACTTTTCTAAAATAAGGCATCTATCTCGATATATAAAAATCAATTACTGTCCGTACATGTCGTTAGAACTTAAAACCAGTTCGACCGATTTTGATGATTTTCTTTTTGTATTTGTATAGATGGTTTAGGTTAACATTTTGACCCCTTAGGTGACGCTGTTGTCGAGATCCAGAAATAACTTTTGAGAAGCTGGAGCGGATCGCTAGTCATACGTAATTTTAAGGTTTCTAGAGAGTTTACATTCGTACATACGTAAACACTCGCGCTTATCACCCAGAGGGGTTGGCATAGACTACAGACTTTAATTTGGCACAATCCAGACACGCCTCTCTCGCCTCCTCCACATTCATATACTTACGCATAATTGCTGGACGGTCAAAGGTACTCCTAATTTGGCTGATTTTGAATATATAGCCAATTTGGTCGATAAACATTTCGTCTAGGACGTCCCTTTCCGACTCTTCCATTCTCTTCTGAAAGATAACTTTGCTTTGTCACTCTTTCCTCATAATTTTTTTCTACATGACCAAACTACCGAAGCATTCATTTCTTAATCCTGGTCATAGCTTCATCTTGCAAACTATACTGTTCTTTTATCACACAATTTCTCACTCACATTTATCTACTCTCTTGCTTCTTATGCCACACCCAATTCTCACTACCGTCTCGTACCTAATACATATAAGTAGGGACTAACACATCATTGTGAATTGCTATTCGTGCCTTTTTTGACATTCTGACTTTTCGCGGTAGAGTGTATAGCCCCATTTACTTTATTTCCTGCGTTCACTCGTCGTTCTATATCCTTATCATATCTCCCATCCCTGCAGAATACACATCCCAAATATACAAACTCATCTACTTGCTCGACCAACTCCCCTTCTATTCTTATTTCACAAATCGTTTTACTTTATTTTCTTCAAAAAACCATATTTTTCATCTAACTTGCGTTCACTTTCAGACCGTTTCTTTTAAAGACCTGTTAATTAATGTAACCATCATTCCCACATTGCTAAGAAGGCTGATACCACGGTGATTTTTACAGTCCTGTTGCAACACTTTTGTCTTAGATATTGGGAATATATTGGCTTTGTACCTGTCTCCCGGTATCCGTTTCAGTTCTCAACATTAATTAAACAAAGTGTAACACGGCCCTGCAACCACTTCTTCTTCGGCACTTAGCATTTCAAGAGAAACTCTATCATATGCGCCTGCCTTACCTGCTTTCATGCTTATGCTTTTCATTGCTTTCATTATTTCATATATATATATATATATATGTATATATATATATATATATATATATATATAACCTCCTTACTTATTCTCTCTTCTTTCGGAATTTCTATTTCATTTAGTTCATATGTCGTCTCATCACTCACAAACACACTTTCGGAATAATTCTTCCGTCTCTTTAAACTCGAAACTTCGTTACTCATAATACATCCGTTTTCGTCTCCTATAGCATTCGTTCTAGGCTGTTTCGAATGTCCCCTGGCAGTTGTTACGAGTTTCCAGAACTTTGAAGTTATCGTATAGATCGTATAGATTACAGAAGCCTGGAAGTTATCCGATGTACTTCTATCATTTTTATTCGTTTTTTCTTCCTTTTTCCTTCCAACTACTTCTTTTAATATTAGATGTCTAAAGACTGCCTTTTTTCTTAAAAACTATGCGTTGAGATATTTAACGCCGCTACCACACGGCGGGGAGCCGAGTCTGTACTTTCGGCTTGTCGCTCGTTCTTCAGAGTTTTTGAAGTGAAAACTTATTTAGCACCCTTGTGATTTGAAAATCAATGAAGCGAGAAAATGACACTAAAAAGAGAAATATATAAATGTATAGGAGAGAATGAGATAAAAACCTATATTAATAACCTTCACTTTAAACTTTCTCCTTAGCTTAGCCGGGGTTTTCTTAATCAGAAATGACAGAATTGGCAAGGATGGAGGTTGCGTCGCCATATACTTTCTTTTTCGGTCATTGCTTCGTTACCTTCACAATAGTTTGTCTCTGTTGAATATTTATGCCTGGAAGTTCTCGATTTTTCTCTTAGAACATTTTTCTAGCTTAGAAACCGTCTTGGAATCTCTCAGTGCGGACCACCTGAATTACATTATCATGGACGACTTTAATACTGACCTTCTCAAAACTTCTACTCAAAGAGCTAACCTTATTAATATCTTGTCTTTTGTTAATTTATCCATTCTTCCCTGCGCTCCTACTCACCATAATTCTGATTCTCCGGACACGTGGCCTGATTTAATCACAACCTTCTTTCCCCAACTCGTTAAAAACTATAGTATTTGTCTGCTTCCGGATTATCGCGCCACGATTTACTTTACCTAATATATAAACTAAAACCATCTAAGTCTAAACCAGACACCACTATTGGTCATATATATAGGAAAAAGACCCATACCAATCGATATTTAAATGGTGAATCTCACCATCATCCTTCACAGTTACATGGGTAACTGTGAAGGATGATGGTGCTACTACCATGGGTAAATCTTTGTTTCAGAGAGTACGAGGGATCTGTGACTGTCACCATTTTTTTATAGGATAGGATGACAAACGAGCACACAGTCCACCTGATGGTAAGTGGATGCTGTGGTCCATAGGCATTTATCTTCAATTAAGAATCAAAATGCCAACCCTGAGGACTGAGATGGAATGCCTTGTTTCCAGTAAAAAGAGTCTCCAAAAGGTCACCGATTTTCTGCCTTGCAGAATGCTTCCAGAGATAGTTTTTTGCCTTTTAGTGTCTAGAGATCTTCTCCAGATACGAACACGTCGGTTATCTGGATGAGTACTGATTCGCGATTCGCCACCGAAGAGACAGTTTTGCTAAATGTTTTCCTCCTCATATTTATTTTACCGGAGCTTAGCCTACTGCAATCTCCATCGTTGACGTTACCGTTCAGAGGTGCTCGCTAGGACCTCCGTGCTCGTAGTCCAGCCTGGTATAAGCAATTCAGGCAGAGGCAGCCTGCAGATCTGCTTTTATTGTAATGTCGTTGATTGTCACGGGCTGCTAGCAATCAGATATACTTCTGCAGTCAGAACAGTTGGGGGACCACTGCTGCGTCGGTCACCTAAATTATCCATAGCGCGGTATCTCTACAACGTGGCCCCGACATATGATTGGGATACAGCAACTCTGAGTGCCATTTCTCTGGTGGAATATCACTCTTCGTTCAAAATTACAACTCTTGCTCGTAGAACATCTGATTGTAATCCTTTTGGCATCTCACAACTTTCCTAGAAAAATATTTTAAATGCGTTAAAATTGACCAAGTCAGATTTCTGAAGAAGTGTAAGCTTGCATTGAATTTCTTTTTATATGACAAAATAATCGAATTAATTTTATTGTTTTGTATTCTTATTCCATATTTTTAAGTAAAGAATCTAAAAAGAAGAAGAAATTTTAATATAGTCTAACAAAAAGACTTAATTTTATCAAACTGATTGCAAACTTTTTTTGATGTGCGTCTATTTCATTTCTTTGTAACCGCCCTCGTAGTTCTATCATTGCCTTAAGGTTTACTAACAGAGAATGCTTTTAGCATTAAGTCCGCCTTTTGATCCGGTTCTTGTTTGAGGTTCTATAAAGTTTAAATAAATAAATCATAAAGCGGATGAAGGTTTTTGTTCGTTTAAACACGCTAATCTCTGAAACTACCAGTTCGATTTCATAAATTCTTTTTGTATATGATAAACAAACTCACAAGGAATGATATAAGCTATCTAACATTAGGCTACTCCTCTAACCTCTGCCCTAAATATTGATTTTTGTTAAGCAAGTCGGAGGAAAAACCGCTTCTGAACTGCTTTATCCGCGTGCACCGGCGTGATGGTTAGTGACATGTAAATAATATATTATACAAAAGTATAGATCTTTCCTTCATCTAAATAAAAGTCCGTAATATCTTAATACTACTAGTTATTATTAGGCACGCCATATTAATCCTTACGAACAAAAGTTATTTTCATCAATACAATTTTATAAAGATAAACTTTGCTTGACGCATAGTTTAACAGGTAATGAAAAATTAAAATAATTCTTCAATCAGGTGAGAACCGAGAGAAACCAGCAGTGAACGCATGTGTCATGTCTCGCGCTTCAGACGCGTGATATACGCGGGTGATACCGCAGGAAATAACAAGTCAGTATAAAGTATTTCCTATTATCCCGGTCTCCTCTGTGTGCGGTGCTTTAAAGATGGTTACTATAACTTTTAACTGATAATTATCTTTTTTACTGTTCTAAGCTAGTGCTTAACTACAATCCCACCTGATGGTAAGTGATGACGTATGAGATGAGATGATGGTGAAGTGCACTGACTTAACAAAAGCCTATCCACTCTTTTTTTTATAGAAGAGGGGGCAAACGAGCATGCGGCTCACCTGATGTTAAGTGACTACCGCCGCCGATGATCAACCGCAACACCAGGGGAATTGCAGGTGCGTTGCCGGCCCTATAGAAAGGAGTAAGCTCTTTTCTTGAAGGTCTTGCCTTGGAGACACCCACATTTTAATTGGATGGAAAGACAAATGCTGGCAACTTATTCTACTCCTTTGCTCTATGCATGACAAACAATGTAGCCGTTGTACGTTGTACCAGGCCTCTGTCACTCTTGCTACCTGCGTGTAATATTTACCTACATACAATCGCGAAGCCGAGCGCGTTCTAGGCGATTGAATGTTAAAGTTTTTAACGTAGTTTACGTAAATAGTTTTTTGTAAATACTTGTTGAAATAGTTTTTATTTAGTGTTTATTATATTTAATTGTAGGATAAAATAGTTGAAAGAGTTTTAATGTAATTTAAAAATTATATGTATTATGTATATTACCTATTTGATAAATTATAATGGCATAAAGTCGTCGACCAACAAAAGGTTTCAGATAAGTCATTCTGTAAGTTACCGAAGGATTTTAGTAGGAAGCTATGAAAGGGGAATTTATTTCATATTTTATTTGTCACATAAGTATTTATAGCAAAAACGAATTAAGTGGGTAATAATTTTACTACAGAAGTAATACTACACTACTTTATTAAAAAACTTATTTGAAATTTACTTCACTATCCAAGTATCTACTTATACTTGTCTATACCTATGCTTGTCTTTAGTAATTAAAATATTTTAAGTTATAATAACATAAAATACTGAAATTAAAACTTTGTTTACTAACAAGATTTTTAGCTAATTTTAATACGATCACGTTTCTGTCAGGAATCGTATTTCAGGTTTATTTTTTGTTCACACTATCTAACTATTTCTTCCGAACCAAGCATAGCGATTCCCAATGAATAGCCGTGCAAGTGGCGTGCGTTGGGCATTACTCACATAGTAGCTAAAATATGATCAGTAGATTATAGTCAAAATAGGTATTTCACCAAAGTAACTTAATGACCATTTTTTACTCTATATTGACACCCCTTAAAAGCCCCGGAAAGACTGCTGTGACGCAGGAAGAGGCAAATATGCAAAGGACACTCATCAGTGACAATACATACTACAGTGACAATAAATTAAATAAAAATTATATTTTTATTATAAATCGAAGATTTTTGAAAGATACTATACTGCACTTGGCCCCAAAGCTCAAGACTTAGTTGGCGGTCAGCTGCCGTAGAGTCAACATCACCTGAAGATGCCTCGTATAGAGGCGAAACACGTGTCGTATTATCGTCGATGGTGTGTCTTTCCTAGAATATTGTTTTTGGGAGTAGTGGCGTTAAGAGTGTGTGGCTGTGATTAATGGTGACGGGATTAGTGCACGCAATCGAGGGAGGGTGCTCATCAAACTAGGGAAGACACATCATTTTATTTAATTTAGTGGATGGTTGCAAAATAACTATAAATATTTTTATTATTAAATTTCTACATAATCTTGATTCCATAATAGCCAATTCCAATTTTTTAAAAGGATAACTTAAGTACTTAATGAAACTTCCTACAACTAAACCACAGAAATGCGAAATAATTATTGATAACACGCATCTCTTCATAAAGTAAGCATTATTTTATTTTGCGATTGACACTAATGGATAGGCAATTTATTAATGAACATTCTGACTTATTTAATGTTTTTTAAAGGACTAAAGTTCGATTTTATAAAGAAAATATTTTAAAATTGGGGCGGATTTCTTACGCGATTTACTGTCGCAAAAGCGCGTGGAATGTATGGGACTGAACGCTCAAGGTCGTTCGCTAGGAATAGCGCCTTAATAGTATGCAAAAAACCCAATAAGTTAAAGAAAAACTAAAGTTATATTAATTTTAACAGCCACTTCAATTTTATTTATTTTGTATAGGTAGATAAATATACAGGGTATTCGGAAGGTCGACACAAAGGTTTGAAGGGGGTGGGGGGCAAGTCACCTGGTAGAGCACATTTAGGAGCAGTTTGCCCTAACCTAAGGCAAATATGCCAAAATTTAAATGAGAAGGTATAACAAACTTTCATAATCTGTATGAATGGGCCGATAAAGATGCAAATCTACATTGGAAGAAACAAGTTTCTTCCCCAAGAATATTGTGATTGGCAGACGTGATTTGCAATTGATTGGACCTCATTTTCTTCAAATACATCATTCATATTATCGATCGTACTCTCTAAATGAAGACAAGTACTTAAAATTCCTCGAAAATGATTTGCCCAACCTACTGGAGGAAGTTACAATAATGGAAACAGACACAGAAATATTTTTTTAAATAATGGCCGTCCAGCGCACAACCAAGTTACAGTCAGGAAACATCTAGATATTTTTTTTCTAACAGTTGGATTTCCGGATTCGACCCCAATGGATTCCCATGCCTAGGATCGAGCCAAAGAGCTGGTTTACACTTAAGAAATAACGACTTTGGAACATTTAATAGAAAACATTAATGAAATATTTGAAAAAAAAATTAACAGAGATGTTATTAAAAAGTACAACCACTGAAGTGCGAAATAGGGCTCGAAAATGTATTAGGAGACATGATTCACACTTTGTACATGAATAATAAATGTTTTGATCATAAGGAATGTTTTATTTATAAATATATTTTTAATTTCCTACATTTAAAATAATACTTAAAAAATAAAATAAAAATTAGTACTTTTTGTAAAACTGAATTTTGGTTAGTTCTGTGAAATGGGCAGGGCATATATAATACTTTAACTTTCCTAAAAACTTCTAACTCATCAGTATGTCCGTTTTATTCAATCTAATATAAAATATCTGTTAATGGGTAATGTCAGTTGAATACACATTAAGCTAAAAGAAATACAAGGTTTTATGAACTTCTTTTACGTGGTAGAGCCATGCTGCAGTGGTATTAGTAGTATAGTTGTAGCACGAATGGGTCGGCTCGACCGGGGAAAGACCACGCTCTCACAGAATACCAGCGTCAAATAGTAGCTTAATACTGCTGTGTTTCGTATGGTGAGTGAAGAGAGCCGGAGACACTTTTTGCTGGAAACGAGGCACTCCATCTAAGTCCTCACGGGTGACAACGCATCTGCATTTTGATTCGTAATCGAGGAGAGATGTAGATGTATATTGGCCATAACAACCACTTACCATCAGGTGGACATTGTGCTCGTTTGTCACCCAATCCTATTAAGAAAAAACTGACTTTTTTAATTAAAAATAGGCTTACTCCTACGAAGAAGTGGGTTTGCCCAGGAGAAGCCTGTTCACACGCACCTTGAAGAGATTGAATAAAAGGTAGTTACGGCGATTAGCAAATAAAAGTGGTTAAAAAGAAAATTAAAAGTTAAAGTTACACTTATTTATTTTATATTAAAAATAACACAAGTTTAACTTTGCACAGCTAAAATTATTAAACGAGCAATTTTACAATCAATACGTAAGCTTCAAAGTATACGTTATATGAGAAGGAAGTTAGGAGAGGAAGAACATTAAATAGAGCGACATGATTTTAATGATCTATGTAACTCTCTTTATTAACAATATTCACACATTTTTATACATTTACATTTTAGTGTTTTTACCAGTGAGCTAATGGAGCTCCGTGTCCCCACGCTCCCCATCCTAATGAGGCCAGAGGTGCTCGCCAACCGACAGCAGGAACAGCGAGAGGCGCAGGCGCTATCAAACGAGCAGCTGGTATGTCCAAACGAGCAGAGTGAGACCATGCTGTTGCTAAGGGAGCAGCTGCTACAAGGGGAGCTGCCGCTACAAGGGGAGCTGAACGCTTCTTCAGGAGGTGAGCACCACCTTGATCCAAAGCTCTCGCTGTCAAATGAGCGGCACGATCCAGATTTACGCTGAGGGTATCCAAGGGTCTGCCATCTGTAGCCAAGATGCTAGCTGGCTGTCCAGGCGCTAGCGACAGTGGTCCTCGGTAGTTGTATGGACGGAGTGCTGGGGCTGCAATTGCCAAAGGGGCAGCAATTGGCCCATGAACTGCACCAATCCAAGGTGAAGCTAATCCAAGACCAGCGAGACCCCACGGAGCGATAGCACTGGGATTTGCGGCCGCTAGGGCTAGCACGGAAGACAACACCATCAGCTTAAACATTGTGGTCTGTGTTGCTATCAATTCACAGAGAAACTGTTGCATATTCCCTGCAAATAATGCCTTTTATACTAGTTCTAAACGTAGGTGCTATTCTAGATACCAGTGTGACGTCATAAAATATTTTATAGGGCGTTGGCTAACGATCAAGTAAAGTTATCAGTACAACAGTCAGGGCGAGGCTTAGCATTGCCTTCTACTTGACCAATTAAATTTAAATTTTACTGAATAAATATTAAAAGTAAATCTATGGAATACAGTATTATTTCCCTGTTTACCTTGCACATGTAATTGGGTCGTTCACTTCATCAATTAAACGATGACTTAGGCTACTTCTAAATCGAAATCAATTGTTAGTTTTGAGCTTTTGAGAGTGACTTTTCTTCTTTTCCTCTTGCCCATAAAGTCCAAACGTGGACTGGAAATATTCTGACGTTTGGAAGTGGAATGCAATGGTTTGTGTTATATGTTTTGAAATAGGGCTACATTCTAGACATCCTAGCAAGCCATTTTCTCTATTTCAATAAGATTTTTTTTTAATTTCAATGGCCGCATGAGCTTACAATATTAGCTAAAAAGACTCCGTTTTTTTGGGTTGATACCCGAAAAAAACGGATTCTTTTTTTTTACTTCTGCCAACAAGAAGCAGTACGTTCACTTCCGGGTTCCGGTGTGAAGAGTGTGGCCGTAAAAATAACAAAGCATCTGTTGCCTTCAAAGCTTGAAGTTGGTTGAGATGTCCGCGGGTAGCATTAGCCACGCACTATCAAGCGGGTTGCATATTCACTCATTACTTCAATTTTATTTAAAAGAAAACATTTGACGTTGTGAAGTAGTTAAAAAAAATTGTCTGAACAATAAGTATCACAAAATTCGGTCAGCGTTCCCAACAAAGTTAATAGTTCTGTTTATGAACGTCTCACTCCTGGGCACAGGCCCCTCTCATTTACGAGAAAGTTTTTGGGCCAAGATATGTCTGCCCTTAATGCGTGTTTGCGGACTACAAATCTCCTCGATTTTTTTTAATTTCTCATACATGCATGCAGGTAAATCAGCACTTAATCTTGCAATTACAATAAATGAAATAAAAAATTACTTTCCATTACAACTCTAAAGCATTGGTTGCACATTGTTCCTGTATTCAACGAAAAATGAAATAAATATAATCGACTATTCTGTCGAAGATTTTTAAAAGATTATACTATATCGTAATAACTCATAAATCTCAACAAGTCCACTAAATTAACATGTTAATAATAAACATTTGTTTAACAAATCAGAAAAACAGAAATTACAGGAAAGCCCTTCTGTACAATTCACAAAAAAGCTCAATTCTCAGCCCCTTTCTTTTTCTTGTAAATATTAATGACCTTACATAGTAGGGGATAACCATGTTATAGTATTATTTGCTTATGATACTTCATTAATTTTCAAATTAAAACGACAGTTATTAAATTACGACGAAGTAATTAATTCTATAGCTATGTTAGTAAGCTGGTTTAATGTTAATAATTTGCATTTAAATGAAATTAAAACTAAATGAAATTCGTAACTCCAAATGTCAAACATGTTAATACATATGTTATTGATACCACCTTGGAATCACTCTAGACGCAAAGCTTCAATGGCTCCCCCATATATCAAAACCAGCTAGCAGACTTAGTTCTGCAGCATATGCTGTAAAAAAGATTAGAACTCTTACCAGTGTTGAAACAGCTAGAATAGTTTACTTTAGCTATTTCCATAGCATTATGTCGTATGGTATTTTGCTATGGGGAATCGCGACTGACACTAAAATTATATTTGTTTTACAGAAGAGGGCTATTAGAGCAATATATGATTTAAAACCAAAAGTGTTGTTTAGACAAAAATTTAATGAAATTAATATATTAACTCTGGCCTCTCAATACATTTATGAAAATGTAATGTACGTACACAAAAATAAAAGTAGTTTTGCAAAAATAAGTGATATTCATTCTGTAAATACTAGGAACAGACATGTAGGACAAGTTAGTAGTACCAGTTACTCGACTCCATCGAGTCAGTAATTCATTCATTCTTCAAAAACTTTATTAAACTAAGTTTGTATAAAAAGGGTTATTATAATATTAAGAAATTTATGCATTATAATAACCAATGGGACGGGTGATTGCTACCAAGTTATTTTTAATTTGTTTTGTGTTGTTAATTGTAGTGTTGTTGCCGTGTAGTGGCGGTTGAGAATATCCACTACCCCATGTCTTCCCGTGGGTGTTGTAAGAGGCGACAGAGGGACACAGGCAGGAGATGGGCAGCAGCATCTTCCTGATAACAACAATTACACAATAAAAAACCAACCCGCTCGCCAAGCGTGGCAACTATGGCAAACATCCCCCCATGAGCAATGACACGAATAAACGGCCACCAGTCTCCGGCGGCTCCGCTATTCCTAGCTACGGTGGCGACCATGGTAACGGCGGGGCAGGGGGTGCTAAGAATCTCCGGTGGAGGTTCGGTTGCCACCTACGACGCAACCTGGCAATATATAACACACGCACCCTGAGGACTAACGAGAAGATACTGGAGTTGGAAGAAGAATTGCGCTGTCATATTATTGGATTATCCGTGGTCCGAAGAGAGGGGGAGGACACGGTAATCCTCAAGTCCGGCAACTTCTTCTATCACCGGGAGGGCGACCATCTGTCCCAAGAAGGTGTCGGATTTATCGTTCACAAGTCTCTTGTCAACAACGTTGTAAAGATTGAGAGTGTGTCGACGAGGGTTGCGTACCTGATACTCAGAATCACCAAACGGTATTCGCTGAAGGTCATACAGATTTACGCACCAACCTCGGCACATCCCGATGAGGAGGTGGAGGAAATGTATGAGGATATCTCTAAAGCCATGCATTCCTCCAAAACCCACTATACGGTGTTGATGGGAGACTTTAACGCAAAACTGGGCACAAGAGAAAGCGGTGAGCTGAAGTTAGGGAAATTTGGAGTAGGGCAACGGAACCGTAGGGGCCAGCAGCTGGCCGTCTTTATGGAGAAAGAGGGACTCTTTATGATGAACTCTTTCCTCCAGAAGAGGCCCCACAGGAAGTGGACCTGGTCGAGCCCCGGCGGTTCGACAAAAAATGAGATTGACTTCATTATGACAACCAGACGCCAACTGTTCAGTGATGTATCAGTGATCGCAAGGGTGAAAACTGGCAGCGATCACCGAATGGCTAGAGGCACATTGAACCTAAGCGTTAAGTTGGAGAGGTCTCGTCTAATGAAGTCAACGCTCCGTCCCCCTTGTGCTCTGATCGAGAACCCCGAAACTTTTCAGCTCGAGTTACAAAACCGCTTTTAGTGCCTAGATGACTGCAATACAGTGGACCATATAAATGACAAGCTCGTGGAAACTGTCCATGCGGTCGGAGCTAAGTTCTACAAGACCCGCCGCAGAAGAACACAAAAACTCTCGGATCACACTCTTAATCTGATGGATGTTAGACGGGAGATGAAGCTGCAGTCGTCAGCAGATTTGACAGCATACAGGCAACTGAACAGACAGATCTCCAAATGCATGCGGCAGGACTTACGCAACTTCAATACAGCTCGTATTGAAGAAGCAATTGAACGGAACCAGGGCTTCTAAGTCTTTGCCAGAGATATAACTGCCGGAAAGAGCCAACTGTTAAAGCTGAAGACTGAGTGTGGCGGCATCGTTTCGGAGACATCTGAGATTTTGAGTGAGATTGGGAGGTTCTATGGGCAGCTGTACACATCATCGTTCGAGCCACACGCAAGTGTGAGTAACGATCCAAGAGCAAGTCTTATCCGACATTGTTCCGATGACATCTCAGACGTCAGTCTGAGTGAGATTAGAATGACTCTCCAGCACCTTAAAAACGGCAAGTCCCCGGGCGAGGATGGAATTACAGCGGAGCTTCTGAAAGCGGGTGGAACACCGGTACTTAAAGTCCTTCAGAAGCTCTTTAATTCCGTCCTCCATGGTGGCACTACTCCCGAGGCGTGGAGCAGAAGTGCGGTGGTCTTGTTCTTCAAGAAAGGTGACAATGCTCTCTTGAAGAACTACAGACCTATATACCTTCTGAGCCGCGTCTACGTGCTGTTTTCGAGAGTCATTACGAATCGTCTCGCACGCAGACTCGACTACTTCCAGCCTACCGAACAAGCCGGTTTCCGAAAAGGCTTTAGCACCATAGACCACATACATACCCTTCGACAAATTGTACAGAAGTCCGAAGAGTACAATCTGCCACTTTTCCTGGCGTATGTGGACTATGAGAAAACCTTTGATTCCGTCGAAATGTGGGCGGTACTACAATCTCTTCAGCGGTGCTACAGTCTCTTCAGCGGTGCCAAGTTGACTGTCGGTATATAGAAGTGCTGAAGTGTTTGTACAGTAGGGCTACGATGGCTATCCGAGTACAGAACCAGAGTACGAAACCTATCCAACTGCAGAGAGGTATAAGACAGGGTGACGTTATAACCCCGAAATTCTTCACCGCTGCATTGGAAGACGTTTTCAAGCTACTGGACTGGAAAGGATACGGTATTAACATCAATGGCGAGTACATCACTCACCTTCGATTTGCCGACGATATAGTCCTTATGGCTGAATCACTGGAGGACCTAAGCGCTATGCTCAATGACCTCAATAGTGCCTCCCAACGGATAGGTCTTAAGATGAACATGGACAAAACAAAGATCATGTTTAATGTCCATGTCACACCTATGCCGGTAGTTGTTGGAAGCACTATGCTCGAAGATGTTGACGAGTACGTTTATCTGGGACCAATAGTCCGACTAGGTAAGTCCAACTTCGTCAATCGACGGATTCAACTCGGCTGGGCAGCGTTCGGGAAATTACGTCACATCTTCTCGTCAGGTATACCTCAAAACCTGAAAACTAAGTAGTAGAACCAGTGTGTGTTGCCAGTGATGACTTACGGAACCGAGACGTGGTCCTTCACTGCTGGCCTTATAGTGACGCTCAATATCGCTCAGCGAGCTATATAGAGGGCTATGCTCGGAGTTTCTCTGCGTGATAAACTTAAAAATGAGGATATCCGCAGTAGAACCAGAGTGACCGACATAACGCTACGGATTAGTAAGCTGAAGTGGCAATGGGCTGACCATATAGCTCGAAGAACCGACAACCGTTGGGGAAGAAGGGAAGTGTAGGGCGACCCCCCACTAGATGGAGTGACGACTTGGTAAGACATGAAGGAAGTCGATGGATGCAGATGGCTTAGGACCGTGCTTTGTGTCATACTTTGGGGGAGGCCTATGTTCAGCAGGGGACTTGTGAGGAGCTGTAATGATGATTGATGATGATGATGTTAATTGTAATGTACATGAATGTAAGCTATTATTTGAAAAAAAAAATTGTCCCGCTGGGTTTCTTGTTGGTTTTTCCAAGGACACAAGTGTTTTTGCGAAGCAGTAGTAAATGAATAAAGTTACTTTCAATAAGTATTGTTTTCAATCTATATTGAATGAAAAAGTTTCTGTGTCTGTTTCTGTTTTCTAACATCTAAGCTTGCATTTTATTACAACAAATTGAGATATATTAGATCCAGAAAAATATGAAATATGTTTCTTTTCACTACATACTTTGAATTTTTTTGTTCTTATTTTTGTTAAATTCTCTAAATCACAAAACACGCATAATCTCTCAAGATTAAACTTATTTGTACCTAGCAACCCATCCCGGCCTCGCCTAGATAGGATCTATTAATGTGATGTTATTTACATTTAAGATAATCAACGACCATTTATTACACGTATTTTTCGTTTTTTTTTTTCAAACAAAAATCTTCAAGTTTTTTGGATAAAACATAGCATAGAACAGTGGTTACCAAAGTTTGACTGGGTTCTAACCCACTTAACATAAACTGCCAAATTCGGGACCCACCTCTTGGCCGTCTTAAAGAGAGGGCATAAAATATTGGTAACTCTCGAATTCCTTAGTCACGGAGCTACTTACTGGTGTCTTATTTATACGGGCTGTTTATTTTGTAGTTTTTTTTTCATTTGATATTAATTTGTTATCATCACCCCAAATTTAGGAGCTTGGGAATGAATTCTTCATCCAGAAGAAATTCAATATAATCACTTTTTTCTTCCTAGTAAATTGCAACTTCATTGCGTAATTACACTAATCGTGTCAGTACCTTCCCGCTGGATAACCAAAGTGGTGGGTACCTCTGGTCACTAGAGGTGGGCGTTGCGACGACGAACCGTTTACAAAGACCGTTTTGTGTTTTGCGACGATGAAACCATTTTACATCCTTATATAGGCATTGGCATTATTTTACTTACTAGGTGACTTCGATCACTGATCATATAATGTAACAGTAATGTTTGACGAAATAAATAATTTATAATTTATAATCCTGGGTTCAAACAGTCTTCGTTGCACAAATCAGTCTTTGGATTACTTGGTGCGATTATTTATTTTAAGCCTATGAAAATACAGTCGAGAACGCAATGTTTCAACTATCTATCTCACTTGTCGCGTCGTCGTCCTTAACTTTGCGCGTTATATTTTAGTTTTTTTCGCGTTCATTTACAAACGTCGACAGAGACTAAACAATCCTTACAATAAAAGTGAACGTTTTGTCAATAAAATACATTCGCTAATGTTAATGTTAATGCTAAGTCTGTCCCGGCCAGTCCTAAGCCTGGGAAAGTTCATTTCATCGTTAAGTAAAGTCGATCAATGAAATGAATTATTTAGTAAATCATTTCATACATTTCAATCAATCGTTGATAGTTGTAGGAAACTGCAACTATTTCAATCGACGAAGACGCAATTCTATTCCATGTTGGATAAGCTTCGTCCTTTAAGCCGTCTTCAAACCAGTTGCAACGATGACCGTTTTCTGTAACAGTTTTCGTCGTCGGGAAAACGACGGCGCACCACTACTAGTCATAGACCGCGCGCGCCGGTGTCAGTCAGTGGCCGTTTGGCTATGAGCCCGATCCATAGATAATATACTATATAGGGCAGCCCGATCGAACAAAATATCGTATTACATTTCAGGGCCCTCTCAATATTAAGCAAAGGAACTGGTGGGTCGAGACCCGTATTTTGGGAAATTCTGGCCTAGAGCCCTCCTGACAATTTTCTGTTCGTAAAGTTTTATCACAATCAGTTCCGAAGATTAGCCTGGACAGACAGATAAACAAAAATGGTTATTTATGTCTTAATAGTATGCAAAAAAATTCCTAAACTCAAGAAAATCTAGTTATTTTAATGTAACAGATACTCTAGATTTATTTATATGTATGGATTGATAAATATGTACATTAAGAGTAGTTTACACGGTGGCAAGACGCCTTTACTGTCGAAGAGTCTAGCTAGGTCGGTGCCGCCCTCTTACCTATTTCTACCAGTGAACAGCTGCTTAAAAAGAAGTTAATATACGCGACAAAATCCGTAAAAACTAGTATTATTTAAAAGTTGCTTTAGAAATTGGGCGCAGGTGTAAATGTACTGCAGTAGCCACTTAACTGTTTTAACACTTTTAAAATATATGTGACCAGATAAAATATATCGATCACAGCTTTTTACCAAATAGGTTGAGCATTACTCCAGATATGTACTGTGAAGAACTGAACACAATAATGGAGAAGCTCGCCCATCTCCAACCAGCTTTGGTCAAACGCTCGAGCGGGGTCGACCCCGCTACTCCTGCACGACAACATGCGACCTCATACTGCACATCAGATGGTTTCCAACTTACAAGAGCTGTGGTTGGGAGCTCTCTGTCGTCCGCCGTATTCACCAGACCTTACCCCTACAGACTTCTACTTTTTCCAGAATTCGGATAACTTTTTGGCTGAAAAAATATTAAATAATCAAGAGACAGCAAAATGCCTTTAAAGAATTTGTTATCTCTCGTCCAGTCATTTTTTCACGATCCCAGCAGACATCACATCACCCGCATTTTGCACACGTACACACACGTACACACGTACACACACGCGCACACACACACACACACACACACACACACACACACACACAGAGAGAGAGAGAGAGAGAGAAAGAGATACCAGTTTACTGTCTTTTTAAGATTTTTATTTCTTTACCTGTAAAAATTAAAAATAATTTAAGCAATACAACTGTGTAATCTTATTCAAAAGGTTACTAAGTAACCTAGCTAGGAGATGATGAAGATGTATTTGTAAAAAGTATGTAAGCTATAAAAACTTAATAAAAAATATCGCCATCACGGAGTCCCAGCCACCTCAGATGACCCAAAAGGCTGCCTGGTATTGACCCGTTTTCAGAAACGACTACAGGAATAATTTGCAGCAGCCCACCCCATATGTTGATCACCACGTGAGCCAGGTTCAGATATTTTGTTTGCTCATCTGTTTTGGCTTTCACGAGGTTCTCGTCATACGGAATGGTAATGTCGACCAAAAATATCCTTAACTGTGCCCGGTGCATTAGCACAATATCAGGCTTATTCTCATGGATAGTCCTGTCTGTGATGATGGCCCGGTCACAGTAGAACCTGGCGTGATCATTTTCAAGCACGGCCACCGGCTAGTACTTATAATACGGCAATTTCCGGTCCACGAGACCATATTTCAGAGCGAGCTCCTGGTGAAGAATTCTGGCTACTAGGTTGTGCCTGTACAAGTACTCAGAGTGAGGAAGCGCCAAACAACCGGAAATGACATGCCTAAGTGACTCACCAGGATGGCGACAAACTCGACAGATGTCTACGGTGCCATCTTTTAGGATTTGTCTCCAATAGTTGTTGGTCTCGATAACTTGATCTTGTATTGCACACTCTAAACCCTCGGTTTCCCCAAAGAGGTCACCAAGGCGTAGCTAGTAGAGGGAGGCTACTGTGTCTACGAAAGGCTCATGAAGAGCTCTGTAGAACCTCCCGTGGAGCTCCTTTTCCTTCCTCACGGTCTGCCAGTTGGCAATTCTATGTACTGTTGGTTTCTGCCATTGCTCGTTGGCTAAGAACAGATGGGTAAGTCCTTTATCACAACAAATGACGTTCTCATAAAATGGATCATACGATCACGTCGAGAAGTAATTACGGAGGTTGCACACTTCGCGATTATGCATATTGAGCGCGCTTAAAAAACCATGCTCACTATGTTTTCGTGGTAAGTACAGCCCATACCGACAATCCGGATGATGCACTCTATGGGACATCATGGTAGTGCGGACTTTTCTATCCAGACCGTTGAATTCAGTCTGAGACCACCTGAGTATGCCAAAGATATACATGAGGACAGGCATGACGTAACCGTTATATGTGAGTGACGCAACCATTATATTTACACCGGACCAAAGGATATTAAGCTCTTTGGTCAAGCATGCATAAAACACGTGGCAAACTGACTGCTTTGGAACAGCCTCATCGATACTGATTTTCTGTGACATACCCATCTATATCGGTATGTTTCAGCTTCGGAAAGGGTCTTCCGAAAGCTGGGTCACTTTTGTACATCCTTTCCGAAGCTGAAATCACCACCCGAAGCCCTCCAGTAAAGTTCTGGCTCAGACAATCGCCCTGGAAGATACCTTATGCAGCTTTCCACAGCCGTCATCCGCTCGCCTAGATGACAAAGAATGATAAACCATAAAGATGATAAATATTAATTATTATTATTATATCTCCATCGACCAGAACCACAAGATGCGTCGAATCCGGCGCAGTATACCCGCAGATCTATCACAAAGCGATAACTTTATGCACCGTGCTTTGTGGCAATCATTGAGGAAGACCTATGTTCAGCAGTGGACTTGTGAAGGACTGTAATGAAGATGACGATGATTATGTTGGATTTTATGCTAAGAATAACTTTATCTGTTTAATAAATATTCGGCTCTTAGTTAAATACGTTTAATTGTGTCACCTATTTTTCGCTTATATAAGCACGTGGTTTTAGTGGTCTGTGTAATTGCCTAATGAAGCTGCAATTTAAGTTTGGATTTCAATTGGAAAAAACAGTTGCCACAAAACAAACTTTAGTACTTGGTACTGGACGTGTTGTAATAGCTCAACAGATAATTTTCGATGGTATTCAACATTTTACCATCGTTATTGAAAAACATTTTTTATAATAGACCTCATGTATAATAAACCTCACATTACATGTGGATGTTATTTAAAGAAAATTTTTGCAGGGGCTACGTTCTCAGAGTATCTGAATGTTGGATCCCGTGTCTTGATTTTGATTTAAAAATTGGATCCATTACAAGAACTTTTAAAGTAACCATGGCGATTAGCAGATCAAATAGCAAAAGGAAATTGAAACCAACGTTACACATGTTGTATTTTATATTAAAAAAATAACACAAGATCAATATTGCAGAGCTAAAATTGTTAAATGAGCAATTTTACAGCCAATACGTAAGCTTCCACCTAGGTATTATAAGTTATATGAGAAGGAAGTAAAGAGGAGTTAGTGAAATGATTTAAAATAATTGATGTAACTCTCTTTATATTCAATAACACTATACACATATTTTTATACATTTACATTTAAATGTTTTTTACCAGTGAGCTAATGGAGCTCCGTGTCCCCACGCTCCCCAGCCTAGCGAGGCCAGAGGTGCTCGCCAACCGACAGCGGGAACAGCGAGAGGTGCAGGCGCTATCAAACGAGCAGCTGGTATGTCCAAACGAGCAGAGTGAGACCATGCTGTTGCTAAGGGAGCTGCTGCTACAAGGGGAGCTGCCGCTACAAGAGGAGCTGAACGTTTCTTCAGTAGGTGAACACCACCGTGATCTAAAGCTCTCGCTGTCAAATGAGCTGCACGATCCAGGTTTACGCTGAGGGTGTCCAAGGGTCTGCCATCTGTAGCCAAGATGCTAGCTGGCTGTCCAGGCGCTAGCGATAGGGGTCCTCGGTAGTTATAGGGACGGAGCGCTGGGGCTGCGATTGCCAAAGGAGCAGCAATTGGCCCATGTACTGCACCAATCCAAGGAGAGGCTAATCCAAGTCCAGCGAGACCCCACGGAGCGATAGCGCTGGGATTGGCAGCCGCTAGGGCTAGCACGGATGACAACACCACCAGTTTAAGCATTGTGGTCTGTGTTGCTATCAATTCACAAATGAACTGTTGCATATTCCCTGCAAATAATGCCTTTTATACTAGTTCTAAGTAGGTGATATCCTAAATACCTTTGTGACGTCATAAAATATTCTATAGGGCGTTGGCTAACGATAAATCTCGGTAAAGATATCAGAACCACAGTCTGGGCGGCGCTTAACTTCGGCATTCTATTTGTCTGATCAAATTTAAATTTTGCTGAATGTATGTAAATAAATACTAACAGTAAGTCTATGGAATATAGTATTGTTTCCCTGTTTACCTTGGGCATATAATAGGGCCGTTCACTTTATCAATTAAACGACGACTTATACTACTTCCAAATCTAAACCTACAAGTACTTTTTTGTTTTAGGCTTTTGGAAGTATACGCGTAGTAATACGAGTATTTACGGCACATTCACTGGCGCATGCAATAGGTATTTTTTCACAATTTTTCTTACCTATAAATAAATTTTACATACATACAACATACTAATAAATATTTTCATAGTAAATAACTAATAGATACAGTTGACAGACACCCGTATTCAGGCACAGTGTGTTAGGTCTCATAATGCGCACGAATACACGGTACAGAAAACTTGATCTTAAACAACACTTATGGGATGACATATAGCTTTCATTCTAATGGCAGCTGCCTAGCTTCTCCACTCTACGAATTAGGCTCGGAGTAAAAATAATCAAAGTGGAATTCAAAAGCAAAATCAAAATTATTGTAATTGAATGATTACCCATATGACCATTGATGTATATATTACACAATGAATATAACACTTTACGTTTGACAAAATAAGAAGTGAAAGGAGGACGATTACAATAATGCAGCTACATTATTGTAATCGTCCTTCTTTCACAAGGTTCCGACTAATACATTTTTATCTAAACTAGTTTTCTTTATTTCTAACGGCATATATTTTTGTAAGGAAACATATAAGCTAAGAAGTATATTGCCACGTCTATTATCTATCAACTTATTGGTTGTCTGATTTAGAGCTTTGACGTCGGTGATTACATTTTATTAAAAATTATGTTTTCATACGGCCCAACCACTTAAAATTTACTCCAATTACTCTTCAGTAGACACCTTAAAAGCTTCGAAAAATAGATACATACATAGAAAATTCTATATTGCACTCAAAATAATTGGTACAAAGTTGGAAGCCGAAATCTCATTCTTTGTCACACTATTTTAATAACAATCGGTAGACTCGCAACAAAATAAATATTTAAACATATTATTTAACTTACTTACTTATTTATCTTCACGCACAATCCCTAACGGGGTAGCCAGAGAGAACAGATCGCCAAGTGTCACGATCCTTACATACCTCTTTCGCTTCTTTCAGGTTCATTAACTTCTTCATACATGCACGTCTAGGTATCCGAGTACTCTTGACCTTCCCCTCTTCGAGCAATTTGCTCACATGATATTATTTAAAATGTTTAAAAATATGTTAATTTATACATATATACGTAAATGTACTCGTATGTTCGACTAAAGTTAATCCAATATAAACTATCTCCAACACACGTGCAATAAAGTAACTTTCAATCGGCAGTGTTTAAAAAAACAGGAAGCATACGTAAGAGCACGCATCTATTTACCGTGTATCACACAGGTTACGTCACATCATAACATGAACTTGATTAGCGGTGCGCCGCGTACGAGTTCATATGAGACTGGTAACTCAAACCGGTCAAGTGTAACTGAATGTAAGCTTAACTATTTTGACTAAGTTTTCTTTTTTTTTTTTTTGTAAATGGAAAATTGCCAACATATCATGTTACATTATATTTTTACTATTATCGCATAATATTTTGTCTATATGTTCATTATTTAGCATTTACAAACATTTTACGATGCACCCAACCAAAAAAATAAGGTTTCCTCTTTAAAACCGATTTGATATTTAACAAAAACAACTAAAGCCCATAGATAAAACTTATAGCAGAATAAAAAGTTTAACTATAAAATTAACTTATTTATTTAATCATTACCATTTTTGAAATATTATTTTCTTTTCCTTTAGAAAAAATTTTACCCCACGGTAGGATTTTCTCCCGTATCATAAAGGCAGTTTACAAACATAAATTTCACAAAGATAAACATCCATACCCGGTACTAATATTTGTAGGCCATACAAATACTTGTTTAATGCGGAATTCGAACCCGCGGTGCCCAACCAGCACAACAACTCATTGCTAAGCCACTGCGCCACGGAGCCATAGTTTTTAGTTCTGGACACATTTCCGTGCGGATCATGGCAAAAATATAAAACATTTCCAAATTTTAATGAATGACATAACAGACAGCATAAATGAGAACCGTGGTAGCCCTGGGCTAAACTCTCGCTGTAAATTTCACAGTACGCGAGCAAACCCTGATTGCTATGATAATCCCCGCCGGCACCAATAAATTTGTTAATTGCAATTTTAAGTGCTGATTGATTGTGAAGAAAAATTCGTGAGGAAACGTACGTCTGAGAAATTATAAAAAAGATAAATCGAAGACATGTAAAGTTCACCAACAACACGCATTGGGGAATCGCGGCAGACATTTCCTTATCCTAACATATTCTCAGCAATGAGAGGAAGCCTGTGCCCAACAGTGGGGTGCATATAGGCTGTAATATTAATAAATTCAACTCCGAAAATTAATCCAGTAAATATTAGGTATAATCCACGGTGCCTTGCTTTGTAAATAGTTTATAAAATAAAAAATATATCCCTCAAAATTTCTTTTAAAATTATTAAGAGGAGTATTACAAAAAAAAAACGCGAAATTTCAAGGTTTCCTCGTTGAAATTATGTTTTTCGTTAATTTTTTGAAATAACAATTACTTCGTACTCTACTAAAATAAGCTCTGAGCAAATTTTAGATAACTTATTTATTTATTTAGTAATAATGATTCTCCCGATGCATGTTTAGGCCAAAATTCTGAAACACATGATTTGGGAGCTCTGATTTGTAGATTCTGTTGAATATCGACCATCAAAGTATATATTTATCTCACAAATATCCAATACTTTAATAATGCTGGAATACATTTTTGTTATATGCCTTTCACGTAAGGAAAAAATTGACATAATTCAATTAACGACCGAAAAATCTTCGATACAAGCCCCAATATCTCCGAGGTTCTACATCATCTTAACGTAAAGTTTATACCAAAATAATCATCAACACTTGCTTAAACTATATTGTGATTTTTACTTTTTAAATCGTTACTATTATTTTTTAATAAATTAAATAAAACTACCATATATTTCACTGCGCGCGATATATATACTCTATATATCGCGCGCAGTGAAATAGTCCATAGTCCATAGTCTGCTCGGAGCGTAAAATACCTAAATTTGCGTAACACCGAAAGGGGAATGCCCACTCTTCATAGACACTTCGGCCATGATTGCCCACATATAAAAGCATATAGATATGATAATATGCAATTAAAACAATGAAATGGTAAAGGAATTGCTTTAAAAAACATCGGGGTTTTGAAAATATAGAAGTTTTTATTTTCACAAATGCAGTTTTTTTAACAACTATTTTTATCGATTTTATCGCGTTTTATTTCTTTGATTTTTAATTCCAGACGTTTCGGGTGCTTTCCAGCACCCATGGTTACGGCAGACTGAGGTGACTGACGTCCCAATGTCAGTGTTAACCCAGAGTACCTTCAGATTTTAAATTTTTATTTATGGTCCGATCTACAGAATGAACTTACTGTGTCTTGAAGTCTTGCAGTGGTATGCTTGGGTTTAATTTTAATTTCATTAATTACAGGGTCCTAAGCAGGTGGTAGTACCAAGCCTCCTTCTCTATCGAATAAAGAATTTTTTTATTTCAATAGTCTCATGTATCGTCCTTTTAGAGGATTTGTGGTCTATCAAATCTTTTTTTGATGTCTAGCTAGTTGGGCCCGTCTAGGATATGATCACAAACTGCAAACTTCCCTGAACTTTGATGCTTCACGTCAGCGACGTCACGCTTCAAGATGTAGCCAATCTTGTTTGTGACACCCCTGACAAATACTAGTACTGCACATGCTTGACTGTGGCCGGCTTCACTCGGTCACTGTGACGTAAGCGTAACTTTGTTATATATACAAACACTATGAAAAACAAAATAATTTGTTGCTGGCGATAATGATAGTGGTATTTTGACTCGATTTAAAATATATGCTTGTTACTACAGAACTCTTCATGGGCCTGCGAGTCCGACTCGCACTGAACCACTTTTTTTCAACTTTTAGTTTTATTTTAATAAATAGTTTTTTTGGTTTAAGCGGAGCTCTTTTTACTTTAGATTTATTACCTCTTTATCTATAATAATCAATCTGAGTAAGTAAAGTGTGTAAATACGATTCTTAAATTGTAAAAATAATAATTGGATTTGAACATCTTAGGTAGGTATTTAGTTTTATTAATTTAGAAAATATTAATCTCACAATTAATTATTGTAATAACATAAATGTATCACACAGCTAACGCCCTCATTAGCAATGTAAAAGTAAAATAAAGTTACAGCCTATATACATCCCACTGCTGGGCTCAGGCCTCCCCCTCATTTCTGAGAGGGTTTAGGGCAAGGTAGTGTCCGCCGCGCTGCCCAAATGCGTGTTGACGAACTTCACATGTCTTCGAATTATTTTTTTTCTCTTATTCCTCAGACATGCAGGTTTCCTCACGATGTTTTCCTTCACCGCCGAGCATCAGCACTTAAAATTGCAATTAACAATTTCATTGGTCGGCCGGCGGGGATCGAACCCGGGTCACTCGCGTTCTGTTATATTTACAGCGAGCGTTAACCACTGAGCTACCACGGCTCAGTCTCATAACAATCTAGTGGTGAAAGAATTCTCAAAGTTGGTCAAGTACTTTACGAGTTTAGCGAAAAAAATATTCTTTGATAGTAGCGCCCCCAATAATAAAATGCATGCTATGTTTTTAAGCACCATAGCAAAAAACGATTCAACATAGAATAACCCGCACACACAGTAAAACATAACAGTCCTTTTTCGTCTGTAGTCGGATAAACAACTGGTTAATAACGGTTGCGTATCGGCTGCTTTGGATAAATATGCATTATCAACGGTTATTTTAAACCTATATCATACTCGTAACATCGTAATAATTATCGAAAAATTATATAAGCATTGTAATAATGACACCATAAGTAATCGATGGAAAAGGGGAATCGATTTTTTAATGAGATTTGTGATTGGCAACACTTTTTATTTTATTCACAAACTAATGAATTAATGATTTACCTAATTTTAATCTTATCTTTTCGGTACTTTTAATTTGTGCGAAAATATTCCCATTGTTTTAGGATAAATGAATACCGCGATTAATAATCATAAATAAAGATATATTTTTTTTAACAAATGCACATTGTTGGGCGTTCCATGGCCGAAAATGGGCGATCCCCTTTAAGACGGCTCTTAAGCACCCATCCTTTGTTTTAAATGCACATTGCGACCATAACTATGATATTTCACATCTAATCTGATTCCTTTGGTGCTTATCAGTTACTCACTAAACTAACTACTGAGTAAACCAAGCTTGGTAAGCGTATCAGTTATGTCAGATTCATTGATAAATCTCTCATTACTTACTTTATAGAATCTAATATAATCATCTAATTAGCAATATTATTCAGACACATATATGTTAACATTATTTTATCATAAGAAATAATTTATTAATGGCCTTTAAATATACTTTATAAAACGAAATTTACAGAAGAACATACCTATTTTATCTATATTAGTGTCTATGTATATATCATATTGTATTAACAATGTTTATGTAATTATTACGAACCCATGTGCATGCAAGACTCAGAGGCCGGAACCAAACTCATTCAAAATGTGCTTCCATCGTGTTAAAGCCATAGAATATACAATGTACGATACATATCATTTTTTAGAAATTAAGGTTAACAGGTAGGTAGAAAGGTAAGTATACATCTTCATTTTTAACCGATTAATGATCACAATGGAGATATGCTGTCACCGGTGAGGATGACAAGATGATGATAATAAGATGAAATACCTCATTTCAAGCATTACGTGGTAGAGCCACTGTCGGCTCGACCGGGGCAGGACCACGCTCTCACAGATTACCAGCGTCAAATAGTAGCTTAATGCTGCTGCATTTCGTATGGTGAGTGTAGAGAACCGGAGACCCTTTTTACTGAAAACTAGGCATTGCCCCTAAGTCCTCACGGATGACAACGCATCTGCATTTTGATTCGTAATCGAGGATAGATGTAGATGTCTATGGGCCACAGCAACTACTTACCATCAGGTGGACTGTGTGCTCATTTGTAATCCTATCCTATAAAAAAAAGTAAAAAGAGTCTACGGATCTCTACAATCACCATATGAAACACAACAGCTATTTTACACTGGTATTCTGAGAGAACGTGGTCCTTCCCTGTTCGATGCATTGTACTACAGCCGTAATAAAGCTGCAACCCAGTTCTTCCACGTATAAAAATATATATGTATACACTCTGTATTTAGGCATGCGTATAGCAAAGGAGTGGAATAATTTTCCGGCGTATATTATTCCGTCTGAAAAACCTTCTAACCAAGAGTGAATAATAATAGGCTTTTGTTACCTTAAGACAGTGCGATATAACATTTAGGGCTGCATCACCACTTACCACCAGGTCAAGCACTGGCTTATAATACATAAAAAGAGTTATTAAGTAATAAATATTCAATTCCAATGAGTCTTTAAAAACCCTTTTAAAGGACGCATCCGTTACCGTTATCTAAAAATGTTTTTAAAAGGCATTAGGAAACTAGTAAAGGGCATTTTCATTGCTTGATATTGCATATTTGTCTTGTATCTTGTCTGAATAACATAAAATTTCATTTTTATGAAAAAAATGCAAAAATACACAATTATTAAGTATGCACCGTAGACTACTAAAAACACAGTAACAGTAACAGTAATGTTGTTATTATGTAAAGTTGTAAAGCTTTTGATAGGCTATAATGAATTAACAAATGACTGAACATTACAATGTACAATTTATATATTTTAAAGTAACAAACACTTAATTCTTTTAATCTTTTAGACAAGCAGTCACAATATTTTCTTTTGGCTCCAATCGCGTAGTAAAACAGGATTCAAATTACAAATAACAGTTTAATCGGTTGCGTTGAATCGAACTCTGCTTGCTTGCGTACTACGAGGTGAGGTTAAACTAGCTGCCACGAATCTTATTTTATTTTAAGTTAGTTAACAATAAGTCATTTAAAACCCTTTAATACATGAGAAATGGTTTCCCTTCTCCTGTCCTAGGTATCCGGTCATATTTTTAGACTCATTATAGAAAGGATATTGCAGTAGGAATTTCTTAACACTCAGATAATTCCCATTCCGCTGCTTCCGACTTTAATACCCGGACGTGCAGTTTTTCCATCTTACAACACTAAATACTACTTAGCAAATTAACTAAATTACAATTTACAATATTAGTAATGCGGTATCGGGACCTAAGTTCTGATTCTTATGCAGCTTATGTCTATTAGGTTTAAGTAAGCCAACCTGACTTTCATCTACTACGGTCATAAAATGTTTTATTGACGAAGGTACTACTTTAATTACATTAATTTTCCAATATATTTCAATTTAGTAGTTTATATTAATCAAAGTAATTTAATAATGTACTTGTTTTATAGACATCTTAATAGATTTGTTGTGTTAAATTTTTAACAGCTGTAAATTGTCTTTGTCTACTACTGGATATTGTTATCCAAAGATTTTTTGTATGTAATGGTATCAAAAAGGTATCAAAAAATTGCATATAGAAGTATTACCTTTACGTGCGCTACGAAAATTATTGTTGGTAGCATAGAATAATGGTACTAGACGTTTGTAGACCTAATCAATATTTACAAAAAGTTATGGTTAAATGACAATAATAGCTTTCGTGTTCTAAGGCCCGTATTAATATTTCAGTTCAAGTGCATGCACTTGGGAACAATCTTGGGGATATGATCTTATTCATATATTTTAATTATATACATATATCAATTTTTAAAAAACGATACTTAATTCTAAAATTTAAGGGCAAGCAGTCCGTGACTTGAGATCGTGATTGTAGTAGCGCAACTCATGGATGTTGAAAATATTTTAAGTGAAGTTAATTATTACGACGACATAGAATACCTACTATTACGATATTTTACGGACTTTCCAAAATCGTTTATTAAAAATTTTGTTTATTCAAAAATTCTGAGAGGCGACATCGATCTTCTTATTTTCCACCACAGCCCTATATTTTTTATAATATTAGAAAGTATATTCTCAATCTTATTGTAAATTATATATATATATATATATATATATATATATATATATATATATATATATATATATATTATTTTTTTTTTTTTTCCTTTTAGTTTGTAAAAATGGTTCAGCATCTCCGTATCCTAATACTACACTTTGATGTATCCTAATACTGGCATATATACATTTATACAGACTTAACGAACAAATATGTGTTATATACATATTTGTACCGAAGCGGATACTGTTACTTTCCATAAGAATTTTTGAATTCAAATCCGGCAGGTTTCCCATCACACGTCCTGAATAACCTGAAATTCGGTACCCCCATTACGATATTGAGAAATTTAAGGCCTCTCAGTATGTGCAATGCCACAAGACTTTTAACAAAAGAACGAAAAAAAACTATGTGATTATTGCAGCCATCATCACCTTTAAGCGGCTTCAATTTCCTGCTAAAGTAATGTGTGCCCTAACGATAAATAAGTCACAGGGTCAAACTTTATCGCTGGTGGATTTCAACATAAGAAAATTCTCATTAGCAATTATATGTTGGTTTGTTTGCTGTGGGATCTTTTAAAACTCAATATGTTTTGCTAACAAATACCAAAACAAATGTAAATATATTACACAGAAAAGCTTTGAGGTAAATTGCAATTTTATGACCCATACTATGGATGTATCATAATATTTTGTTATTATTATATATAGGTTTGTGTTTGACCACTATCTCACCTGATGATTAGCTGATGATGATGATAATGAAGCAGCTTGCTTAGAAGCAACCTATTCATTATTGACTTAAGGAATTCCATTCTTTAATTTTACACACAATGAAAGTGTTCCGCAAACGTTTGACTCAAAACTTTGGACTTGCTCAGGGCGTAACTTTTTAATGGTAATTTGTTTTTTGATAATCAGCATTTGTCCACACTAATGAAGTTGCGGGCGGGTCAGATACTAATAGAATAAAATGGAGTAGAATAGAATACAATGGAATAATTTTTTCTTTGATATAGATAACAAATATCCTTATTGAAAGTTAATTTTATTTTTAGCACTAGTTTCGTTTTCAAAAATTCCTTTTTAGTTGTACAATTACATACAAAACTTATTGAAAAACAGCTTGGAAGCAATCACTTCATTTTAAGGGGTTGATTACAACCACGTATTCATTTAAATTATAACATCATTTCGTGTATTTATGTATAAACTTAACATAGTTAACTTGTGTTGTAACATAACAGAAGTTAAGCATTTATGTGTTTGTTACCGGCAGATCCTAAATCAGCACAAAACTAGTGCAGAAACAAAGTATTGAAATATACGTATATTCCAAACAACCTCATTCAGAATAGAACAACACAAATTACGCACGTTTTCATTAGAACGTGTCAATGTATATTAAGGCGCTCTTATACTGACGCTTTAGGTATTTAGCGCATCTCCAGCGCGCGCGTAATAAACAACGCAAACACCCCAAAAAAATGAACTCACTTGATCCCGGCACCGTGCTACTACAGATCACAGTACAAAATAGTTCGCAGTAGGACCACTTCTTATGATTTGAACTGTTTTTAGTTTGTATTGAGTAGTTACAAATTACTTCTTTAGTTAATATTTTGTATGATGTTGTATTAAATTTATACGTATATTGGTTTTTTTACCGATTTCGATTATTTCAGAAAAAAACTTCGTATAAAATGTTAAATTAAATTTCTTTTTAATAATTTTATGTAAGTTTTACAAATGCGTAAGTATCCAAAGTTAAATAATTACAATAATGCTCTAAAACTACTCTTAACCAATCAATCAACTATGAAACAATTTCTAAAACTCTTCCATACTGAGTTGGTGAATCCTTTCAAAATTTTTGTCAGGCTCGTTAGACGTTTGATGGTCAGTCCTGAATAAATCAGGTCTGTTATTTTCTTTGTCTGGTACATCAATTACAGACATGGAGTCACATTCCAGTTTTAGATCTCGGATCGCCATCCCACGTGCATATCTGCTGTTAACAATTTTTGTGAGTAAGCAATTTTTATAAAAAAAGTACTAACTTTGGCTCCATAGTTTTCCGAAAATCATCATCTTTTTCAATATATTTTGTGAAAATTGTTTCATTGTCACCTGACCAAATTCCTAATAAACAAACTTTCCTACCCGTAACAAGCAGCTGGCCCTGAATTTGGTAGTGCTAGTTACTAGGTAGTCTTCTTGTTTACGGTCACTGTGCCTGATTTTTTTGTCGTATTTGAGAATTTGAATTTTGTTTTCCTTAATTGAATTTTCAAGACCTTTTTTAGAAGCTGTAATGGGACACTTTATCTCGACTAGCATATCATCTCCTACCAGTCCGTCCGGAGTTGCACCGATACGTGGATGAATTTGATCGATAAATAATCCAAACAATTAATTATGACAAGCTTTTTTATTGTAAATCTTCTAAGAGGTAATTAATATCAATGAATCGCCGTCCTAGAACATGCTGAAATTCTTCATTGCTTTTTTTAGGCTCAATAGCGTATGAACCGTTATTGTCTTCAGTTGGCCTGAAAAATAAATTCAGGGAAAAAATAGATAAATTAAAATTGTAGATGAACCCCCTTGGGTTCATCTACCCGTGAAACTGAACAACTTTCCTAAAGAAACCCATATCGAAATCAGAAAAAAAAATCGATCTCCCAAACAAAATATGTTACTTGACTGACAATTTGTATAGCAGAACGATTTTTTTTTTAAATTTCGATATTTCTTCTTTATTTTTAAATAGCTACTTACACATAATTAGTTATATTATGTACATTGGAATTCAGTGTAGTTGTGCTACTGCTGGGCAAATTACTCTGTTGTCTGAAAAATACATTGTCCAATTATTAAAACAGCACTTGTCAGCAAGTAATGAGAGAAACTATAAGGCCTATAAAGCCTATTAAACTATAAAGCTGGCTGACAGTGGTGCGAACAATGGATTTCCATTGTCCGCGCCACTGTCACTAATCACGCCAATATTATAAATGGGAGAGTTTGGATGTTTGTTTGTTACCTAATATCCTTCAAAACCGCTGCACCGAATTGGATGTTCACAGATAGTATATGACCAGGATTAACTAATAGGTACTTTTAATAAATTTTATAATATTAACTAATTAGGTACTTTTTACCGGTGTTTATAAAATACATGTGCAGGATGTGGCGAAGATCAATTATTTTATATACCTAATGTATAATATGTAGATGAGTAAAATAATAATTTGTATTTAAATGTCATTTTTCACTAACACACTTTTCATTGAGGTTTTTTTTGTGATCTAAATATGCCTTTGGTCCGTGGTGCTTTTGCACCGAAAACAAAAAAGGTCACAATTGCTACATTCAGTGGTCTTACTGTTATACTTATACTGTGACATATAAAGTAAAAATAAAACTATTGTTTTTACGTGAAGTTGCATTTCTTAATTTATTTGTTTTTATTAAAAAGTGAAAATAAATCGACAGGTATTCATTCATACTAACATTAATGTTTTTTTATATAAAACTTTAATCTTAAGCTTACTCGCGATCAATATTTTCGAGATCGGAACGGCGGTGCGCGCGAAAATTAGACACAGGACCTGCTTCGGCAAGGCCCGGCGGGCGACTAGCGTGAGCAGATCTTGCATTTGATTATATATTATTTAGATTTATAAAAAGTAAATAACAATTTTAAAAAACGAACCGCAGAATTGTTTGTTAAAAATATGCTTGGATATTGTAGTTTAATTTTTATAGTAATTTACGTGGTATTTCGAAAATGAAACAAAATAATAAAACTCAAAAGACTAAAGTTTAGATAAAATTTCTATCGAAAATTTTTTGAAATATAATGTTTTCAACCGCAGATTCGTAAACCTCATATCCTTAAATTTGTTATGTATTTTTTTTGGGTCTTGGAAACTTTATTAGAGTCCATGAAATTGTTTTGAATATCAGTAATTTACTAATAACCGGGCCTTAAGGAAATGTTATTACAATTCATTCAAAGTTATCTACTTCATAAATTACTTTTATGGCTATTGTAATCATCAAACATACAAGCTCATGAAAGCAATTATTTCGCATTAAAAATATGCGCACTGACATTTTACAAAAAATTTTTGACTCTGCAGGCCATCCCTGGAACTTCCCGCTAATTTCAAATGCAAAGCGCTCCAAATTTCATCAAATTATGATGTAGAATATGAAATATCGGAGTAATTTAAAAAAAATATTTTTTTTCTAAATTTTTCGTTAGCGATATCTCACGATGCCTCAAAAGAAAGAAAAATGACCAGGCTTGTTTTTAAAAATGTTTGAACGAAAACAACACCATCCGTATTTTTTAATGCCGTCAAATAACAGCTTTCCTCAATCTTTAAATAAATCATTGACTTCAAATATCTATAAAAAAACTTGTTTCATGACACAGATACCTGAATCATTTTACATTAGACTGTTTACACATTACTTTATATAACCTATTAAATTCAATAAAAATGAAAACTTCAAAATCGGGTCCCAATTATCAAATATCGCGATATACAAAAATAAGAATAAGATCTTTTTTCTTATATTTATAACTAAAATTAAAGTGAAGTTATAGTCAAATACACGTCCCACTGCACAGACCTTCTCCAATTTCTGAGAGGGTTGTGAAGTGATTACCCGGCAACAAGGATTTCCATGGTAGCTAACTGTGAAGGATGGTAGTGAGAATCACCGTTTAAATATCTATCTGTATGGGTCTTTTTTCTATACACAGTATGGCTCAAGGTGTTATCAGGAATCCGAATTACTAACACATCTAGAAAAGCTAAAGAATTGTTTGCCTCTAATTTCATCGTGAACTAAATTTTAGACTTTATAGAGTTAAGATGGTCTAAAAATGCAGTTACTTTGTCTAAAGGTAGAATTGTGAAAGTTGCGTACTTACTTCCCTTAGATAAAGTAATCAAGTCATCAGTCAAGTGTAATGTCTCTCTGCAAAGTGCAGGAGTGTACAAGCTTGATTGTGAGTGTGGTCTCTCTTACATAGGACAAACTAAAAGATCAATTACATGTTTTAAAAATTATCCTACATCATTATAAAAGTTTTAAAAAAAACTAGATTTCACTGAATATTATTTTACGGGTAATATTTATTCAAGTCTTTAAAATTATATTTTTATATCTAATTTTAATATATTATCTAATTTCTGAAAATTTTTGCCTCGTTTATCGAAATAAATAATATCAAATTCCAAAGTAAATAATAGCCATTTACCCTTACTTAGCATATTTCACTTAATTTTGAGTAATATATTTTAAATGAATGGAAATCTTTTAAAATTATACTTTTAATTACATTGTTTTTTTATAAAATAAGGGTGACAAACGAGCACACAGTCCTAATTCAAATACATTTCTATTTCCGCTTTGAGCGTACGAACAAATACGCCAAGGTCGCGCGTGGTCAGTTGGACTAAAAACTCTTAGCGCAAAAAAATCGGTTAACACTAACTGGTCCATTACCTGAAATAGCAATTCGATAATGGAATCAAATTACATTGTTTTTTTTATAAAATAATGGTGACAAACGAGCACCCAGTCCACCTGATGGTAAATATATGCTGTGGACCATAGACATCTACATTTGACCTCGATTGAGAATCATAATGCAGATGCGTTTGTCACCCTTGAAGACAAGGATGGAATCCCTCGATTCCAGTAAAACGGGTCTCCAGTTCTCCACACTCACCACACGGAACACAGTAACGTTGAGCTGCTATTTTACGCTGGTATTCTGTGAGAGCGTGGTCCTTACCCGGTCGAGCCGACTCATTCGTGCTACAACCATAATATAGCTGTGGCTGTGGCTAGTGGCTCTACCGCGTATAAAAATCAAAAACATAATCAAGTAAATTTTATATTTCACTAAACAATTATCTGTATAGTCCAAGTTCGTAATACATCACCGTGTAGAAGCGTTAGTCCACTATCCTATATCCCGTGAGTGTTGTAAAAAGAGATAGAGGAAAATGTGATTGGGAATGGCTAGCAGCTAGTTTTCTATCCGTCTATTGGTTCTCTGAAGTGCAATGCTAAGATATGCATGACCGTAACGAACTTTACCGTAAATCACCAATGCCCTAAACTATCCTGAGTGTTGCCCGTGTAAACCAAAAGTACCCTGAATGAAACTGTAGGCCTTTAATAACCACTAACTAATAATAAGCGAAAGTGTTATGTCGGGTTCGTCTTCGCCATCTATCTTCTCTGTCAACCCCGCATAGAAAAATGGAAAGTCGTTTTTTTTTTGCAAAAAAAAATTTTTTTACAGTTTACAATAACTTTACAAAGTAATTTTACGATGTTTTTACCAACCCGAGAGCATTTTATAAGTTATCTTTTAATTTTATAATATATACTGCTATTGTGCATACTTTTCACATTTTCAATTTTTTACGTGGTAGAGTCATGCTGCAAATATATTTATTGTAAAGTTGTAGCACGAATGGGTCGGCTCGGCCGGGGAAGGACCACGCTCTCACAGAATACTAGCGTCAAATAGTAGCTTAATGCTGCTATGTTTCGTATGGTGAGTGTAGAGAACCGGAGACCCTTATTACTGGAAAAGAGGCATTCCGTCTTAGTCCTCAAGGCTGACAACGCATCTTCATTTTGATTCGCAAACGAGGATAGTTGTAGATGTCTATGAGCCACAGCAATCACTTACCATCAGGTGTACTGTGTGCTCGCTTGTCACCCTTTTCCTATTAAAAAAAAAAAAAAAAAAAAACAGCGGTTTAATTGATAGAGGCTGGTGACACATGATTCAATAAAAAATATCACTTTAAAACTAAATATTTCGCAAACGGATCCCAGTATCGAAGCAATGTTGTTTCATATCCTCAGTATTTGTCCAACAACAGCCCACACCATGGAATAGACGGACAAAGAATCACCTGCGTGGGAGGTACCCAAAATAAATATGTTTCTCAAGATTTTAATTTTACGATTTTGTAGACATTAATAATACCTATAACTACACCAAATTACAGCTTTGTAGCACCTAGGATTTTTGAGTAACACCGTGAACGCACGGACGGACATGGCGAAACTATTAGGGTTCCTTGTTGTTCAACTGCGGAACCCTAAAAAATATGCAGTTGAATTGAGAAACTCCTTGCTTATTGAAGTCGGCTATAAATAAGAAACGACCATATTTACTTATTAATTTTCGTAATTACAAATCTTTCTCTTTTTTCCTTTTTAACATTTCATTTATATAATTCGAAAAAGTTTGCATAATCGGTAAAAAGTATTATAAATAACGTCTAACAGTTTGTTGCAATTTTTAATTCAGTGTGATTTTTAGAATTTAAAAATCATAATAAACCACGCAAAACAATTAACTGTTCTAAAAGAGAATGTAAGTTAAGTTAAATTTAAGTTATCACAACCTAATCAATTATTATATCCTGTTGCTTGGGTAAATATGTAAAATAACAGAATGATGAAATTTCCTCTCGCATTTCATCAGGAACAAGTATGGCCTGCCGGCTTTGATAGCATGCCACCAAGTTAGTACATATTTAGTTCCGTTAATAATTTAGAAAGTTAAATATAGAACAGTTCAATGTAAAGATTTCTTAAATTTACGCGAACACTACACATTGAATAAAACTAAATTTACGGATTTTATCGCGTTTATTTCACTACTTTTACTTATTTTTAATTCCCGATGGGTGCAGCACCCATGGTCACGGGGGGGACTGAGATGTTTGACGTCCCAATGTCATAGTTAGTCCGGCTACCTTCAGTTCTTGAATATTAATTTTTGGTCCGATTTACGCAAAACGAGCTTATGGTATCATGAAGTCTTGCAGTGGTATGCTTGGGTTTGGGTTTAATTTTGTAAATTATAGGATCCCAAGCAGCTGGCAACACCCATCCATCTTCTTTATTGAAATTTGGATGTTTTTTAACTTCAATAGCCTCGCGTATCATCCTTGGTAGGAATCGGTGTTCTTAATCTTGGTGTGTAGGATTTGTGGTTTATCAAATCGAATGTAATGGTGGGGACGATCTTGAACATGTTCGCAGACTGCAGACTTCCCGGAGCGTCGGTGCTTTACGTCAGCTATATGTTCTTATACGCGGGTTTTTATGGACCTTTTTGTTTGACCTATGTAAGAGAGACCACATTCACAATCTAACTTGTACACTCCTGCATCTTGTAGAGGGATATTACACTTGACGGATGGTAAAAATTGACTAATCTTCTTCGGCGGCTTGTAGTATGTTTTAATGGAAGCTCGCTTCAAGATGTAGCCAACCTTGTCTGTGACTCCTCTGACATATGGTAGTACAGCAGGTACACGCTCGACTGTGGCCGGCTTCACTCGGTCACTGTGACGTAGGCGCCGGACCCGAAGCAAGCAAGCAAGCAAGTATTGCAAGACAACAAGCTTCGGGTCCCGCGCCTACGTCACAGTGACCGAGTGAAGCCGGCCACAGTCGAGCGTGTACCTGCTGTACTACCTTTATATAGCTACTAGCGTTATATAGCCCTGTTATCTCTGACTCTCTTCTGCTCTGTAACCAGAAGATTAATCCGAACAATTCCTCAGAGCACTCTCTATGGTATATGCGAAAGAAAATGCAAAGAGATGCAACATCTCTTCGCAGTGCCAGTGAATCGAGCCGATCGGAAAGTACTCGGTCGTCGACAATTCGAGCCGCTCTGCGCTGGATGCGGTCAAGTGGAAGGAGCTGGTACTGGGGAGCCCCAGCCCAGAGATGGGAATAGTATTCCATGTGCGGCCGAACCTGCGCCTTGTAAAGTTGCAGGCGGTGTGCCGGCATGAAATACTGTGCCGCTCTGCTGAGACGCCAAGCTTTTTAGAGGCCAATTTGGCCTTCTCTTCCAAGTGACCACTAAACTGCACGTCACTCGATATGTCGACGCTGAGGATTCCGATACTGGCTGAGGCAACAAGTGGAGTGCCTTGAAACTGAGGAGATACGACCAAGGGGTTCTTTTTAGCGGTTAACGCGCAAACTTGTGTCTTCTGGGGGTTAAACTGGACTAGATTTAGTCGCCCCCAATCCGAGACTCTGTTCAGCAAAGACGCGACTTCAGACACAAGTTTGTCCCGGCACTCGGAGACGTTTTCCCGAGAAATATTGGCTCGGCCGGTGTAAAGAGCATCACCAGTGCTGTCATCTGCATAGCAATGAATGTTACGGGTTTGCAACATATCATTGATATGCAGAAGAAACAGCGTTGGCGATAGCACGTAGCCTTGTGGAACACCAGCATTAATAGGCTTGCAATCGGAGCTTGCACCATCTACAACGACCTTGATGCTCCGATCTGCAAGAAAGCTAGTGATCCAATCGCACAATTTCTCGGGAAGCCCATAGGATGGGAGCTTCGAAAGAAGCGCTTTGTGCCAAATCCGATCGAAGGCCTTCGCAATGTCCAAACTAACGGCCAATGCCTCCCCCTTGGACTCTACTGCCTCCGCCCATCTGTGAGTTAGGTAGACCAGAAGATCACCAGCTGACCGACCACGGCGAAAACCGTATTGGCGATCACTAGTCAGCTGGTGATCCTCAAGGTACCTCATAACTTGGCAGTTTACAATGGACTCCATTGTTTTGAAGAATAAGGAGGTGATGGCGATAGGCCGGTAGTTGCACGGGTCTGAGCGGTCGCCTTTTTTAGGGATCGGGTGGACGAAAGCCGTCTTCCATGATTTTGGGATTACACCTGTGGAGTAGGAGTACCGGAAAAGACGCGTTAAAACCGGTGCCAACTCTGGAGCACAGGTCCTCAGCACAGTTGGGGGGATTCCGTCAGGCCCACTCGACTTGTGCATGTCCAGGGCGAGGAGTGCTTTGCGAACCGAGTGACCTGAGTGAGTTTGAACTGCACTTTCGGCATGGAGCACTCACACCGCGAGATGGTGGACGGCGTACTACCCCCGTCACCGAGAGTCGAGTTGGACGCAAAGAAAGAGCCTAGAAGATCGGCTTTCTCCTTTGCGGTATGGGCCAATGAGTCGTCCTCCCTATGCAGAGATGGAAGAGGTGGCTGACAGAAATTCCTCTGGACAGCCTTGGCGAGAGACCAGAATGCAAGCAAGCAAGCAAGTATTGCAAGACAACAAGCTTCGGGTCCCGCGCCTACGTCACAGTGACCGAGTGAAGCCGGCCACAGTCGAGCATGTACCTGCTGTACTACCTTTATATTAAAATTAAAATAATTAATAGTTGTTTAGATATCATATCTCAATTAAGCGTGGCCAATTATCGCTACAATGGGGCCTCCATATGCTGCAATGGATATTTACGGGTTAATGTAAACTAAATTTAGAAGCAGCGTCATTAAAACACCCAAAAGCTAAAGTATTTTGCTTAGAAAATATCAGGAAACTTTTAAATACGGGATATATTTATTATCAAACGTTGTTCGACTATTTAATAAGTTACTAATTTTCTTGATATTTATTTTCCAAAACGTACCATTTTCTATAGGATAAGGGTGACAAACCAGCACACAGTCCAGCTGAAGCTAAGTGTACGCTGTGGCCCATAGACCTCCACATCTATCCTCGATTAGGAATCAAAATGCAGATGTGTTTTCACCCCTGAGGACTAAGATGGTATGCCTCTTTTCCATTAAAAAGGAATTACGGTTCTGTATACTCACCATACAAAACACACGCAACAATGAGCTGTTATTTTACGCTGTTATTCTGTGAGAGCGTGCTCCTTTCCCAGACGAGCGGACCCATTCGTGCTATAATCATAATATAGCTGCAACGTGATTCTACCACCTATAAAATAACAATGGAATAAATTTAATATTATAATCAAAACTTATCAACGTTCATCAACTAAGATAATTAGAACGTACTCAATATCCAAGCCAAATTTTGTCTATGACATTAACACTATATTTCGCTTAGATATTCTAGCCGCTATAATAAAACTATCACGTGTACTGCAATGTAAGGAGTCGACTTATTTCCTAATCCATCCAAAGTTCATTAAATCTTTCCTATTCACTAAACTAAACTCGCCTATCTTTTAATATAATCCTTAATGCGAAGCAATAGATATAAGATCAATTTAAAAAGCTTTAGTCTGATTCGCAGCTGCGACATTTAAAAATTGTAGGTCAATCGATATTGCTCCTATATTAATATGCACACAATGTGTATTTGATTTTATTCCCTAAGGTCTCTATTTGTCTCTTATCTATATTTTTTCTTTTAAATTAAGGCTTTTATATAATAATTATTAAACTGATAACAGTTCTATAAATCCATCTTCTATAAACATTTAATAAGACTATTTTTTACAGATTTTTTCGTGTTTATTTTAATTAAATTTAAATTTACTATATTCTGCTATCTTAGCAATCTCTTTTTTACTATGATTTATTTTTCTTTTCATATTGTATATCACCTGCCTAAATTTTAATATTCGGCAACTTAAATTTAAAAATTAAACCATAAAATTACAATTATAAAAGCATTTCATTACAAATTTGGTCTGTTTCTAAATATAGACCTGTTAAGAATATTTACTCTCCACATTCACGTACTTCGTGTACACACACCATTATCTGATGCATGAAAAAACAACCACGCGTATTCTATTATGTACTAAGTGCTCTGATAAGTGAAACGCTGCATTAGTTAAGACTATTTTTGGTGTAAATCAAGATAAAAAAGGTTGCAGAATTGGAGCGCGACGGTGAAACACGTCTTAGTAGTAATATATCAATTACGTACAACGGTCATGTGCGAACCTTTTAGATCTCGTCAAAATTCGTAACACTTATCTAAGTCACCTATTTTTATGAAACATAATAGTAATTTCAACATTCATATAAAGCGGTTTAAAGGCATCTGCCTTTGATTTATCATCATTAAGGGGTAATAAGTATAAACTTAAATATCATACGTTAAACATGAAATAAGCTAAAAAGTATAATAATAATAATAATATTATTATAATTTGGAAAAAATATAATAACATTTTAAAATAGTTGCCCGAGTCGTGGGCCGGAATGAATATCTATGCATAGTGTATTTCTTTTCTAGAAAAAGACTGACCAACGAGCACATAGTATACCCGGTGGTAAGTGGATACTATGACCCAATAATCACATGACATGTATCATCGATTAAAAGTTAAAATGCAGATGCGTGCAGTACCCCTGAGGACTAAGATGGAATGTCTCATTACCATTAAGTATATGAATCACAGCAGCATTTAGCTGCTGTTTCAGGCTAGTATTCAATGAAACCGCTGTCTTAATCTGGTTGAGTAGAGAACGGTCTTGCTCTGATTGACAGCAAATCTGTGTTTCTGTAGCATGGCTCTACTACGATGAAACATCCACTGGCCGGTCCATTTCGCGGTCTATATAAATTGTAATTCCTGTCAAGTTTAAGGTATAGTCCATATGTCTAATTCTGTTGCTTTTTTAATTTTATAATCAAATAAAACATTGATTACGTGGCAAACTACTTTTACGGATTTTATCGCGTTTATTTTACTATTATTTTTAATTCCCGACGTTTCGGGCGCTTCGTCCAGCACCCATGGTCACGGGGGACTGAGATGACTGACCAGTCCCGATGTCACTTGCTACATTTAAACCCGGAAGTACCATCAGCTTTTTTAATTCGATTAAAAATAATAGTAAAATAAACGCGATAAAATCCGTAAAAGTAGTTTTAATCAATGTGTAGTGTTCGCGTAAATATAAGAAATCATTATCAGAATTGAACTTAAGCTTTTTGTAAACTTTTTTATATAAATAAGGGTGACAAACGAGCACACAGTCCACCTGATGGTAAGTGGTTACCCCATGGGCTACGGTACATCTATCCTCGACTATGAATAAAAAAACTTAATTTTTTTAAGTTATTTTAAGTCTGTATTTATGACCCTCATCAAATAATTGTTTTTTTTTTCTTTATTTTCTCTCAGCTAAAAATCATCATTAAAATATTAATTAGACAGAAATTATCAAATCCAGTTGAATAACTGGAGATTGAATTGACCTTTTTGCTTACAATAAGACTAAAAACATGAGCGCCGGCTTCAGACCCAGCCACGCTCACGGTTCATACCGAATTAAGCAAAACACGACACTTATAAAACCAATTTGGTATATATGTGTAGCTTTTTCACTGATATTTTTCTCTAAAAGTGTTTTTGTAGGTGAAGTTTTGGATAGTTGTGAAATGCGAATACTGAAACAGAATTAACTTAAGGGCGTGTTCATCGTTAATGTATTATTAAATACTCTTTTGAAGCATCATTTTTAAAATGTCCAATTCAATATTTGTGTTTAGTTTTAGCTAATTGTTTTTTTCTTAATTATTAAAAATGACTGTACCTCGTATTTGATTCACCATCTAAAATCAAAAAAAAAAAAATTACACGAAAATCGACTTAACGAACATTTATCTATAAATACTTTAATCAAGTTCGGCGTGTCGTAGCGTTGTCACAATATCAACCGCTACCCCATAAGGTCCATGGGCGTCGTAAGAGGCGATTGGGAGAAACAAACCAGAAGATGGGCAGCGGTGTCTTTAATAACAACTAAAAATTAAATACTGCGATTTTCCACTCGCCTGCCTAGCGTGGCAGCTGTAGCAAATATCCCCCTTATGGGGGCAATCTATTTGGGAGGCCTACTTTCAACAGTGGGTTTTGATAGTTACGGTGACGATAATTTAATCAAGTGCATCCGAACCAATTTTTTACTGGTTTACATCTCGATAATAACAATTACATTGTCAACTCTATTTAAATATTATAGGTACAAAAATACGTGATAAATTCGCATTAAGAATAGGCCTTTACTTAAAACAAGGACAGACGTACACAGCATAATTAAACAAAATTACATGAACAGGTATGCCGGGTTTTCTCAAGCCTTGGTCTAGAAATAGTTAAACCTTCTAAATACGAGTATATAACATTTCGTAACGCAAGCTATTGTGTTATAATAATACACAGAAAAATTTAATATTAATTAAGCAGTAACGTCTAGCCCCTCTATGTGAACAAAGGTTGGCTAGCAGCGATGTAATCATTTGCGCAAATACTCACCTAAATTTTATAAATATTTATTTTATTTGTATTAAATTACCTTTTCGTGTGTAATAAAAAGCCATTACCCCGTTTTACCTCGGGGATTTCCGAACCGACGAATTTTTTATTTTATAATCACTTAGTAGTGAACAGTAGTAACTTCCATTTCAGCTAAAGAAGTCCAATGATGAACATTGGCCGTAGAACTTCATATAAGGGATTTTGCCATAATTGCCAAGCTTGGCAGATGAGTTGGCAACCGCAGTTTTTATAATTTCGAGTTGTTAGATACTGCTGCCTATTTCCTATTTGATTTACCCTCTGTTGCCTCTTACGATACCCCGGGAATATATGGGGTAGTATATATTCTTACATCACCTCTGTACCGTTTAGTAGTGACTTATGTCAAAAAAATGATCTCCAGGACCATGTCCTGCTTTATAATTAAATATTAAAATAAAAAATAAAAATGTATAAATTATATTACTAACATAGATGTAAGTTTTTCTCTACTAACAATTCCTATAGATTTCAAGTTGTCCGAAATAAACAATTTTTATTTATTTATTTATTTATTAGTTGCCCAAATATGAAATACTCATGATGCTGAGTACTGTTTTATTAGCTATAAAACGTGGATGGATTTCTAAATAAAACAAATATGTGTAAGACGTACTGCTTATTGTTCTCATTGTTTTTAATATATTTGGGTGACCCGTTTTAGCTAAATAAAATTTCATGCTCTTACAGTTAGCGAAATGACCCCCATTATATGACAATAACTTGTCGGTAGCTAAGTGTCGAAACAATTACCTTGCGGGTTACGGGATTTATTTTCACAAAGGATAAATATTTGAATAGTCTTCAATTAATTTTTCCAGGTCCAATTATTCATCAATGTGCACTTTATAACACATCTACGACAGTAAAAAAAAAATTACAGGGAGGATAACATTTTTGTAACAAAATAAGGTGTCCAAATATATCCATTACCCTTGCAGCCTGTTATAGTATATTACTGAACATAACCCCCCCCCCCCAAAGTTCGGCAACCCCATTTTTATTTCTAGTCGATATTAGAAAGATGCTGCTACCCATATCCTGATTTGTTCCCCTCTGTCGCCTCTTACGACACACACGGGATGATATGGGGCAGTGGATATTCTTACATTGCCATCACACAGTAAATTTATGTTCTTCAATAGAATAGTTATCAAAAAAGTTCATACGTTAATTTATTTATTACAGATCATCGTAAGTGTACAGCTCGACATAGGCCGACATAGATTGCCTTATACAAAATTATTTACCATAATTGCCACACTTAGTATGGCAATTGGCAACCACATGTTTTTAAAAAATTTTGAAATATAATGAAGGAATTAGTCCTTTGTTTAGCTTTCTGATATATATATATATATATATATGTCCTACGTGTTAGCAGGATTTTCTTACGCCCCCATTTGACTACGCAAAATATTTATCTGTACCTTGTTATCATTCCCAATACCTTCCACGAAATCCATAGAAAGAAATGATATTTATTACAAATGTGTATAGTAGACGACATATTTAAATCTATAAACTTGCTCTAACGTACAACCTGTTTGCCTTGATCAAATGAATTAGAAAAATTTCTACCTCTAAATGGAATAAAAATACCACTATTATTAATTAAATGTTAATATGTAATAGAAATATGTTAATGAGTGGTAAATTAATAATACTAATAAATTATTCAATCATTTTTCTACATTTCAATAATAAAGGAATTAGTCCTTTGTTTAGCTTTCTAATATTTCTAACCAAATATGTTTTTGAGAATCAATGCCCTCTAAATTGCATTTCAATTTGAAGTTTTCAAAAGTTTTAACATTTGTAGATTACTAAATAATATTTAATACTTCTACACGATTATACATTACAATACACATTACTTCCGTAAAATACAAGTAAAACGGAAACTAACTCTAAAGGCCATATCATACAACTCCATAATGAAATATTATATGTGGAAGTGTTAGGCTACAACCAAATAAGTAAAGTGGTATGTAATTATAAAAACAATGTAACACTTTCAAAGAATGTTAATGTAAAATAAGCGATTATAAAAAAATATATAATAAAGGGGTAATATCTTTCCATTAATAGGGTTTACAATATTGAATAGTTCAGATATAAACTACCCAAACCTACATCGGGGCGCAGTGATAACGCTGCAAGACATTTGTGCTTAGATAGCCAATCCACCTTTCAAGCGAGGTGATTGTAAGTCATCCTAACTTCAATAAAAGTGACTCATATTCAACAGTGATCTGTTAAATAAAGGCTGAATAATGTTTGAAGAAAGTGTCAAAAGAACGGAGAGAAATAAAAAAACTTAAACCAAAGATCGCAAGAAAACACGATCCCATGCCACCTGCGTCTATCGACTTCCCATAGTCACTTATGCATTTGAGTGTCGAAAACGAAAACACAACTTATAAAGAAAATAATTTATTACATGCTTTAAATAAAATGAACGGCAGAAATCAAATCCAGGTCGCTCGCCTTTACTAACTACCGCTCTAACACTTGCTCAGCGGTAAAGGAAAACATGATGCTAAAGAACGAAATATTTCAAACAGAATGATATGACATAAATTACCGAAAACGCACTAGAGTAGCGCAGAGGTCTCATTGGTTCATAACCCTTTTAAAAATAAGAGAAGGCTTTACTTCAATTACTTTACTCCATTATTACTAAATTTTATTTTTAATTTAAAATACGCCAAATATTTGATACAGATGTTAAAAAAATAAAATAGAATATAATATATTTTACAACGTATACTTAGCAACAATTACAAACAGTAATGAAATAAACCTCAAAAAAACTTAGGATATTGGACAAATTATACATACAGGCATAATCATCTTATTACAATTATAATAAAAGAAGCATTTATTGCTATGCTACTTAACGTAATATTTTGTATCCGACTAATATGACCTCAGTACGAAACCGAATAATTCATATTTTATTGGCAAATTGACCTTAAATTAAGTACAGCGTCATAATATTATTCATAAACAATACACAATTTTATGTTAATAAACATATGTATAATATTTGAAGTTTGTAAAAAAACAATCATGATATTATATTAAAACTGATATATTCCCTGGATACTATATGTGCTCTGTTTAGAAATAGTGTGACTTGACTTATAAAATAGTTATAAATTCCATACCTTATAACAATATAAGCGACCTTCAAGAGCCCTGTGTCCGGTGAAGCTGTAAAAACTATGGAGTGTAGAGGTAAGGAGAACAATCTCTCATAGGAGAATAGTTGAAAAAGTGTCCCTCTGTAAGCAATAAATAATAGTTAAAAAAACTCTCCACAACAGCGCTGGAGTAGCTACAAGAAACAACTACATGAAATGAACTTAGCAGTAGCTCTAAAATCTAAAATAATTTTAATTAGTAAATATAACCACGCAAAAGTCGTCCATCCCACTAATATTTTTCGGCGCGTTCTTTAATATTTACCCCGTAGCTATAGTGGCGCCACCCTTATTTAACGGTTTTCTACAGACATTTTTTGATACACAGTCTGTACTCTTTACCTCTACACTCCATAGTAAAAACCTTTTGACTAAGAGCAAAACATCACTGTAACAATAGAATAACAATTTTAAACATTGTCGTATACAAACCGGTCCCGACAGCCTTTAAAGTATAGAACAGCAACAAATTGTTATGTACATATTTATTTTGTAACGTTCCAACAACATACATGTTTTGATTGACATGGCCACAAGTAAATATAACGGGAAAAATCAATAGATTATTTAATATAGCTTTTAAGCAATATTCTTTTTCATTTTTTTAATTTGTTAAAAATGGTATGAAGATGAACTTTAGGCTTTTGTTTTATAAAACGATGGGTTTTATGCAAAATCTTTATATATCAAACAATTAACTCAAATGATACAGTGGTATATAAGACTGAAAGCGGTTTATTCCAAATAACTTTTACGCAGAGAACTGCTATAGACAAAATATAAAAAAGAGGTTAGTGCACCTTTTTTACGTAGTAGAGCCACACTGCAGCTAAATTATGATTTTATCATGAATGTGTCGACTCGACAAGAGTAGGCCAACGCTCTCAAAGAATACCAGGTTAATGCCGCCGTGTTTCGTATGGTGAGTGTAGAGAACCGCGGAGACCCTTTTACTGGAAACGAGGCATTCCATCTCAGTCCTCAGGGGTGACAACGCAAATGCATTTCGATTTTTAATTAGGGATAAATGTAGATGTCTATGGGCCACAGTATCCACTTACCAACAGGTGGACTGTGTGCTCATTTGTCACCCTTATTCTATAAAAAAAAACTTAAAATTAAATTGAATAAAACTAAATTTACGGATTCTATCGCGTTTATTTAACTGATTTTACTTATTTTTAATTCCCGACGTTTCGGGTGCTTTACAGTAACCATGGTCACGGGGGGGACTGAGATGTTTGACGTCATGTACCAAACCACCAAGGTTGTATGGGTTACCGAAGATACACAAACCAAACGCTCCACTACGTCCTATAGTGAGCCAGATTGATTCACCAACTTATAATCTGGCACAACACTTGGCAAAAATACTGTCACCACTGAGAGGACATACCAGAGCACACACAAAGGATTCATACCATTTTTTTAGTGAGATAAAAGACCTACATCTCGCTGACAATGAAATTATGATCAGTTTTGATGTTCAGTCACTATTCACATGCCTACCTATTGAAGACTGCATCTCAATTGTAATCTAGAAGATAACAACATGCCTGCTGAATATGCAGTATTACTCAAACATTGCCTCACATCTGGCTATCTATTGTGGAAGGAAGAGTTCTACAAGCAAGTAGATGGTGTGGCGATGGGCTCACCTGTATCTCCCATAGTCGCCGACATATTTATGGAGGACTTCGAAGAGAAAGCCCTTCTTACTGCTCCTGTAAATCCAAGATTCTACAAGCGGTACGTAAACGACACCTTCACAATTTTACCATCTGACAAAGTAACTACATTTTTAAACCACCTTAACTCTATAAACTCTAAAATACAATTCACAATGGAGTTAGAGGCAAATAATTCTTTAGCTTTCCTAGATGTTTTAGTCATTCGAAATCCTGATAACACTATTGGTCATACTGTGTATAGAAAAAAGACCTATACCAACCGATATTTAAATGGTGAATCTCACCATCATCCTTCACAGTTAGCTACTGTGGGTAAATCTTTGTTTCAGAGAGCACGAGGGATCTGTGATAGAAAACATCTGGCCGCCGAGCTGCAGCATGTCAAGCAAGTGTTGCAAGACAACAAGCTTCGGATCCCACGCTTACGTCACAGTGACCGAGTGAAGCCGGCCACAGTCGAGCGTGTGCCTGCTGTACTACCATATGTCAGAGGAGTCACAGACAAGGTTGGCTACATCTTGAAGCGAGCTTCCATTAAAACATACTACAAGCCGCCGAAGAAGATTAGTCAATTTTTACCATCCGTCAAGTGTAATATCCCTCTACAAGATGCAGGAGTGTACAAGTTAGATTGTGAATGTGGTCTCTCTTACATAGGTCAAACAAAAAGATCCATAAAAACCCGCGTGAAAGAACATATAGCTGACGTGAAACACCAACGCTCCGGGAAGTCTGCAGTCTGTGAACATGCTCAAGATCGTCCCCACTATTACATCAGATTTGATAAACCACAAATCCTCGCAAAAGAACACCGATTCCTACCAAGGATGATACGCGAGGTTATTGAAATTA